>PVYE01000687.1:0-33189 GCA_002995055.1 Rhizopogon rudus | reverse complement strand
TCCGACCGGAAGCCGGAGTTAAAAACATGTCAAAAACCTCTGACATAGTTTTTCACGGAGCCCTAGCACCGACAGACAGTAGATGTTGTCAAGGGGAAAAAACTTCAACGGTAATGAAGAAGAAACCCCTTATTTTCGACTTCCTCTTAAGTCCTGGGCAGAACTCGGCAGTTCTCAATCCGTTTGGCAGAATGGTTGCGCCCGGCAGATGACAAAATTTCGCGTCGAGTTTGTAGGCAGATACTATCCCCTACCTCAGGGATCTGGGCTTCACATTTCAAGCATCAGAATGCAATGATCACCCACGGCAGTAATGTGGCGAAGTACTGTGGTGTCGCTTTCATAACTTAAAGGAAGTCACTCTCCACAGTACATCGACGGAACAATGTCCTGAATGGCTCTATGAAACCTGTGAATTGTTAGGTGCCGAGTGATATTCTCATTATCAGACCTGTCGGCTTTATACCTAGCTGAGTATTTATTCCAATGCGAAAACCTACTGATAACAACTTGTTGCATTTCTGAGGTGTGTCTCCACCTGGGTGTTTGTGATTTCCGACTCACAGGCCTCCCCCGAGGAATGAGCATCCGTTACGAAGTTCGACATCTGGCGCCATGGCTCAATGGAATATTGGTATAAAGGTAACATTTGCGCTAGCTGCAATGCCTATAAAATCCCGTGCATGACACAGCGAGATTATTCTATCAATCCTCGCGCGACGGGGAATTGACGGAGAACGTGGAATTCTTTATTTGTTGATGAATAAATTCCTAGTGGATCTCTCCCTACAACGACAATATGAGCCCTAGGAAACATCCGTCCTTCGGACGGACGTGCAGTAGCTCCCTTTGATTGTTCAAGCTTGTTTGTCGGGAAACGACTGTAGCGGAGGCTGCCGCAACTCCTGAACACTACCGTCTTAACAAAGAGTACTACCGTAGCGTACTGTGCGCAGTGTCGAATTGGCTGCAAATCACGAGATGGGCATATGGGGATATTTTCCTAGTCAAACGCTGTTGAAAGATGAAATTTTGAAAGATTGAAGTTGCAAGAGAGCGCTCCTGAGGCTTGTTACTGCGACGGAATCAGCCGGACCCGTGACCTTGAATCGATTGTGCGTCTTCACTGGCACTACTGCCACTCGGAATTGCTCTTGAAGCTTGGGGGGCTATTACAATCATTTTGACTTCAATGTCGACAGCAGTAGCCAGCACGACAGAAGTCCTCAACTCTGCACACAGTCTCCTCACGTCGCATCGAGAGCTACTCACATACGTGCGCAGCTCACAGCGGACTCATCGACGCCAGCTTCGTGCCCTTGCCTCCCCACCCAGCGATCTGCTGAATCTCCCAGTAATTGATTCTCCTGCACCGTCACCCTTACCGTCCCCACCATCATCGCCGCAACTCGCTTCTCGCGCCCGCCCACAGCGCACAGACCTCCCGCCTGCCAAACGTGCGAGGATCGCCCGTTATGCAAACTATGTTCCTGAAGAAGAAACCATCCGCAATGACTACTCACAGCGATACGTCGACAGCGGTGAGTGGCCACAGAACCGGGTTCTCGGTGCAGAACCTTCCCGCCGTTTCGAGGAGTGCGTCCTCCATTTGCAGTTCTGGATCTGACCTCATTTTAATTGCAGATACCCGAAGCAGCAGCGCCTGCTGAGCCTGAAGAAGGAGTCCGTTGATGCGCATACTGCACCTCCCTTTTATCTTCCATTCTCTCAGCTCTCTTCGTTGCACCCTCAAAAGTACGACGTGATTCTCCTCGACCCCCCGTTCTCCTCATCTTTCGGCTGGGACGACCTTCAAGCACTTCCTGTCCCTTCCCTTGCGGCTGACCCTTCGTTTGTATTCATGTGGGTTGGCAGTGGTGCAGGAGAGGGTCTCGAGCGTGGTCGTGAGGTCCTCGCTAAGTGGGGCTACCGCCGGTGTGAAGATGTCGTATGGGTAAAAACCAACATTAACTCCAATCGCGGTCCTGGGGTGCGCAACACCTCACACTTGTCTATCTGTATACTGATGTTATCTTCATAGACAGACCCACCCACCACTTCCCTTCTGACCCGCACGAAACAGCATTGCCTCATGGGCATCCGCGGCACGGTACGTCGCTCAACTGACAGCTGGTTCGTCCATTGCAACGTCGGTGAGTTCAACTTTCTACATTACTATTCCACTATGACTATCGCGACTATCATTCATGTTGTTTTGAGACCGTGCGTTATGTCCGATAATATGATCTTAATTTGACATGCAGATACCGACGTCATCATTTGGGAAGGCGACCCCGCTGACCCAACGCGCAAACCACCAGAAATGTACACCCTCATAGAAAATTTCTGTCTTGGCACGCGTCGTCTTGAGCTTTTTGGGCGGGTGCGCTCGTCCCTCCGCCGTGGGTGGGTCACAGTACTCACTGAAGGTGATGGGATCAAGGCGGGGGAGCAAGCGCGAACCCCAGAGGGCGACGTCGCGCAGCAATGGGACAAGGATACATGGGAGGAAACGATTCGCCAACTGGCTTCACTAGCAGGAGGAAAATCCGTTGTGCCGAATTCGCAGGAGATCGAGGCTCTCCGCCCTAAATCCCCCATGCGTCCTGGGAACTCCGGCGTGAGTGGCGGAGTTGGCATTGGCGTCGCCATCAGTGGTGGCGTCGGTGTAGGCGTAGGGAGTGCGGGGCTGGGCATGAACGCGGGAAATATGAACGCGGACCCCACCATGAATATGAACCTCGTGCGACGTCCGCCTTCCCAAAATCAAATGATGGTCTCGCCGATGATGGGGATGGGGATGCCGATGGATATGGGTATGGGCCTCGGAAATATGATGGGTATGGGTATGGGAAATATGGGTATGATGGGCATGGGGAACATGGGAGTGATGGGAATGGGGGATATGTCCGGTGCTGCGTTCCCTTGGGTAGGGAATGGAGATGGGATGTGGGATGAGGGAATGATGGGTGGTGTCGGCATGGGCGGTGGCATGAACATGGGGAATGCCGGTATGGGTGTAGGGGGCCCGGGTATGGGTATGGGAATGGGTATAGGAAACCCGAGGATGGGGATGGGCGGTATGGGAATGGGGCAGTGGGGTCAGGGGTACGATGGATACCAGTGAGGATCAATCTTGTGCGTATGACGTTATTGATATTTGAGGAATATTAATGTCTGAAATTTGTAGAGCTATGCAGGTCATTTCACATGAATATTAGAACTGTATAATATTCATGCGCTGTCGTTCAAAGCGAGCCGGGGGAAAATAAGCAGATATCACCTCAGGCCGCAGCAGGCGCAAGAACACGATGCAGGCGAAGTGGCCAAGGTTCCGCAATGCTATCCAACATCTTAGAGGGACGCCTCCGGGAGATAACGCTGGAAAAATCTTTACGACTACTACAAGGACTTCGCATACATCGCATGGCCTCTTTATGACCTTTTTGGCTATTGGCTCTGTGACATCTGCCGTACACGCGCTCGCCGCAGTCTGCCAGTAATAGCTAGTATTCTGCGCCTTAAAATCTTCGTCAAAGCAGTGCAGCGGACCCACTTCTACCGTTACATTGGTGGTGTCTCCACTAAAACTACTGACTGCCATTATCGAACAGCGGCTTCTTGCCTGCTGCACAATAAGATTTCTTTGTTTATATCTGCCTCTTTTTCCTTACTGTCATTTATGTTGCTAGTTGATCCGCTACACGAATCGATTCCTCGTGTACAGTATGCATCAAGGCGCCATGGAAGTGTGCATGCATGGTATGTGGTATGTTTCCGCCCTGGCTAGAGAAGCTCCTCCTGTCGAATCCAAATGCGAGTTTTAAGGTATTTATTACTTGATATCTCTCCAGGAACTGAACATGTTCTCCCAGGACCATGGCAAGTCGATACACAATGTACCGCATACGTGACACCCCTTAAAGAGTCTGTGTTTGACATTTGCGTTCTAGGTTGAGGCTGAGGTTACAGGATGTCGATACAAATACAAGTGACTTGAGGATGCCCATGAAGTTCCAAAAGGTATTTTTCGACAACCCACAAGGTTATGCTAATGTACGTGGTTGTAATAGTATTACGTCGAGTTTGTTTCTTCCCGATCTCTATGGTCTCAGTACAAAAGGCGCCACCTCTCCATTTCCCGCACGTCATCGCCCTGCCACCGGGAGTCTATCTGCAGCACAGCATATACTCATGATTCTTGGTCGTTTTTCTTCGTTCCTTCGCAGCACCCATGAGTCATCCCCACACCGCGTTCGATACCTCTCATTCAATGCATAACGCATACGCCATTATCCCTTCCTGTTGGACGTTAAAATCAATCTCAATCATACAAAGGAACACCTCAGCAGCAGGAGAGAAATCCAGTGAAGAGGTTCAGCTGAGGGCTCCCGTTCATCGTGACAACCACATACTGGCGTCTCAACGTCATCTATCATACCTGGTGTTTCCATCATCAGTCACAATGTCGTTCCCGGACGAGACAGTAGGACACGCCGGACGCCAGGCTCGCCCCCGGCTGCCTATCTGTTGTGCGACGTCATCAATCTAGGATATTAAGTCCTGCAAACGAGCAATTCTCTCATGCCTTTACCGGTTTACCTTGAATTGACATCTCGTCGGCGGTATGTTCTGCCTACTCGACTAACTTCAAAATATCACTAATTCTTTCGGACAATTCCTTTGTTTGATACCGCATGCGGACAACCCCATCTGCCTTCCAAAGTTTCCAGATTGTTTCCTTTTCTTGAATGTCTGTCTGCGTCACTAAGTATCATGTGCAAGGACACTACTGATTCAGTGATTTCACCACCCGGACGCCGGTGCTGGCGCGGCCTGCGTTGCTCCAAGCGGCCTAATGGATGGGCGAATTATAGAAGATTCATTGATCGGAGACGAGACCTGCGGTTGTACCGTGATGAGCTGCTATTTGGTAAGTAATATTGCCAATATCTGTTCACTGCTTTCATGATATCATTTCAAGCAGGAAATGTACCTGCGTCTGGAGACAGTGTTATCAACTGTCTATTTCTGGCTCGGCGGATCATCCGTAAGCCTGGTTTCACTGTTTTATTTATCGCATTTGAATACCACTACGGTAATGAGATGCCACAGGTACCTACACCGGGACTATGATTAATCCCGCCTTGTTCTAAGTATGTACTCGGGCATTATTGCTGAAGCGATACTGCTCGTTCTGATCATCCGATAACGTGCGGGCACGTGAGTGGTGAACTTGGTACTTGAGAGTGCCCATTGTTTGAGCAGGTGAGTGATATAGCACAAAGAACTCGTGGAATGCCATTGATAAGTCGTATCGACGAATACAATCTCGCTATGAGAACGGCAGCAAGGGACTTGGCGTACCTGTTTTCTCAGAGTCGGCGGCAGAGAACTTGAGGAAGAGCAAAGTCCAATCAACAATGTAAGTAGAGTGCAGACATCGGACGCGTCGGTCAGCGGACTTTGATGCTCGAAGCTGCTCTATAATATCGACTACTTACTATAGGGCTCAGAGTCTAGACCTTGATGTAACGTATTACTTTTAGCTATTTCGAGTGACCATAGCTTCAGAGCTTCATCAGGCACATTCCCAGCTTGCTAAGCCAGGTATTTCATGATAGACCAATGTTGACTCCTAAATCCTTTGCATCAGAAACATTCACCATTTACACTGGTGGCTGTGTCTTTGTGACGTACTTTGAACCTACTACTGTACCACCCACAGCTGATGAGCCGACTCTACTGTAGTGAACATGTCTCTCTATTTCTTCCTTTATCTATGGTCTGCCGGGTGCCTGGGGGAGACCGGAGGAGTCGAACATTACCTCCCTGAAGCTGTGGTAAGTAATGATACTATTTTTATTGAGAAATAGATACCACTTCCGAGAGACTGACTCTGACTGGTAAGGCCTGGGCCAATGAAGTGGTAAGCAAAGTCCCATCTCCTGTAATTGTCAACACTCTGCTTTACACGGTGTATCTTACTGGAGAGGTAGTTATCTAACGCGCCACTGACTGTCAAAGGATTGGCCTGTGCCGAACTAGCAAGCGTAAAAGGTTGTTCCAGACTTCCAGGACCTGCGCGAATCTTGTCCAGATGTCACAATCACCAGGGTTGTTAGGCACTGCAAGTGCCACCCCTATAAAGGCTACAATAGATCCGCCTTTGAATTCGTCCCTTACTTGAGATGCTTCCTCCTTCTCTTCCAAGACACTTAACATCGCAGTTCAGAATTACATCTACTACCACATTCCAAGTAGGAGCCAATTCAAGTTCAAACATGGCGCAGGAGCATCTTGAGGTTCCAATGTTTGTCATTCGGTTGATTATGAAATTGAAGAACTGACGAGTTCGAATAAGCGCGGGGATGTTCAACTCAGATGGCATTCCCATTGTAGCCCCAGACTCTGTGGATACGATTGGCTCCAGTACTGAGTTGTGAGTCTATCAAACGACGCGCTCATAATGTCAAGTGAATACTAGTACTGACGAATTCGTCCCGATTTTCACGAATGCGATACGAAGTGATAGCTGCACCTCTCACAAAAAGTTCGTATTTTTTACGATCGTCATCACACAATGTTGCACGTAACGTTCTGAACCCAGGAATAATCCTGCACCGGTGTTAGATGCTGGCCCGGGGGTTGTTTTCCACGTGCCGCCTTCCGCTCAGCACGTCATTTCCACTAGGTTTGTACGCAAGCCATTTGGAACCCTGTCTTTCATCAGTTCTTTTTTAAAAGGCTGGATGACATATTAGATATCTTAAAGGAATCTACCATTGCGGTGAAAGGAGGGAAGGATATCCGTTCTAGATTCTGGGACACCCACAGAAGAGTTGCAGAAGAACGTGAGGGAGAGTTTCTGGAGCGACACAACAATGAAATGGATATCGTCCTGGTCTTTGTATGCTTTCGTGTTATGGGAATTATATTTCTGTCCTAACGGTGAATAATTTGTTAGTCTGGCCTCTTTTCCTCGGTGAATACATCATTCATCGTAGCAAATGGGGGGAATCTCGTACACAACCCGAGCGACACGACCAACGCCCTCTTGACCCAACTGGTTCAAATTGGATTGGGTAATCTTTCAGCTGGCACAATGCCATTGGAACTGGCGTCCACTTGGTCGCCATCCCAGACAGACATCTGGATTCAGGCTGTTGCATATGCCAGTCTTTCTATGAGTTTACTCGCCGCGCTCGGCGCCGTTTTGGGCAAGCAGTGGCTGGGTTATTACAAAGCCAGCCGCTATGGTCGCGGCTCTCCTGAGGATCGTGGGAGGCGCAGGCAGATGAAGATGGACGGGCTGAATGTATGGTACTTTGATGCTGTAGTTCAGTCCTTTTCCATATTGCTACAATGTTCACTGCTGCTCTTCGGGATTTCCATCAGTGCCGACATGTGGTACAAGCAACATTCTATTGCCTGGGTACTCATCGCAACAGTGGTATTTGGGCTTCTCTTCTATTCGCTCGCAGTTCTTGCCTCATTAAGCTCGACTGCTTGTCCATATCAGACGCCATCATCTGCCGTCTTGCGGCTGTGCGGTATAGATAGTACGTCTCTATGCATCGTCAACTTCAATTCAATACTGACCTTCATTACTTAGAACTTCTCCAACCGGCTTTTCGATGGACTATCAGGCATGCGCAATATACACGGCGGGTCGTTCGGGGCTATGCAAGAGTGTGTGCACATGCCATACAAAGTGCGCTACATTCAGAAGGTACTGTTCATCCAGCTGTTGTTGTAACCCCTGATGACTAACTTTCATCTCAAGCATTAATTGTTGCATTGATGCTCGCCTCCATCAGTATCTGGGGTCCTCCGCTATTCCTGTGGCATATCACAAAAACTGCCGTCCTCTCTTACATCCCGGCCTTTACAACTCGGCTGCGGTCGCTAATCAGACGATCGCTGAGTCGTTCAACTGCGCTGGACGACGAGGCACACGTATCGCTCAAAGTCTTGGATCTAACATCCAGAAATATTCTACCCCTTGATATCCCTGATACTTCATCTGGATTACTTGACGCACCTGCTGTAAAATGGCTGTTGGGTACCTCTACTGATCCTGAAGTCTTTCTTGCTGCTGCGAGTCTTGTACCAGAGATTGAATGGCCCTTACATCTGGACATCTCCGACATATTGTACCAACTTCAAAATACCTTCATGACATGTTTCGACATTCAGAACCAGCTCATTTCCAGATCAAAAGAGAGAGCGATAATCTGCGCAACGGCTTTGAACCATATCTACTGCGAAAATCTCCCCCGATCTGGTCCTCGGAAGCTCTTCGAACTCGAACAAGAAAGGGAGAAATTCAATCACTTATGGAAAGTTATCGAACCTCTGGATGGAAACCTCTCCATAGTCTCTGTGCTAGGGTTGCGGAGATGGGCATTCGGAGATCACGATATCGCGCAGCTACTTGCGAAAATGCACTGGCGTGACTCCGACGCAACCTTAGTGTGGTTATTGCATATTCTGCCGTACTGTATATCACTCGAGCAAGGCGTCACACTCGAACTCGTCAACTTGAGCATCTACGTCATGGACACGTTACTGTCATCCGAGCCGTCGGGCCAGATCATCGCCAACTGTGCCCTTCTTGCTTCCCAAATGCTGGGTTATCAGTTTGGATGGAAAGTACTGGCAAGAACTGAGAAAAGGTAAGTGTGAACATCGCCATGTTCCGTTGTTGGAATCTCAAAATATCTACCTTTTCCCTCAGTGACGCTGCCAGAAAGTTATCAACAATCCTGGCTGTGCAATTCCAACGTCTCCTCTGCCCAAATAACCCGGTGGAACGACACCCCCTGCACGGATTCCTCGACAACACTTCGAAAACTGAGAAGTTCCTTAGGATCATCTTCAAATTGTTTCATCTTGCGCCTTATGATGCCTGCTTCCTGAAGCGAGAGTTGATGGCGAGTAATATTGCTTATTGTAGGGAAGTCTTTGACCGGGCATCTCGGGAAGGCTTTAGAGCGTCGAACTGGGATTCAGACATACGGAATATCTTGCGGTTTGTCGTTGCAACGGGATGTCAGAGTCAATTCCGATTGGAGCAGCCAGGAAGCATCTGGTCAGGGATATTTTCGTGGGAAGGAGACACTCGGTCATTCAACGATTTCCTCTGGCTGGTTGACTACCTTGATGGTCTCCGCGATCCTGATGATCATGAGGTGGTCACCAATATCCTCCTTGTGTTGAGTGGGATGCGACAGCTTGGGAATTCAACGGAATGGCAATTGACATACGTTAAGAGTCTTTTCTCCTTCATGGAGCCAGGCCAGCCTCGTCATGTGCGCCATGCTGCCCTGCGCGCGGCTCATGATGCACGATCAGCTCTAGCTTCAATCCATATATCAGGAGACGAGGTCCTTCCTCCCATTAATCCTCTGCTCCCTGAAGAAAAAGAGTCCTTCGATCCAAAACGTGATCTGTGCTTCCTCCGTCTCGTGTTCGCACTTGCGAGGAATCGAGACTCTGGCTGGCGACCCCATCTCATTAGAAACAACTACGTTAAGCGATGTGTCACTATCATCGAACAAAGCCTTCGGTGGTATCTACATCCCTTTTATCTCATCGGTTTCCTCCTGCGAATTGCCCCTTCGGAGCCGGAAGTTACAGATGAGCAATGGAAGAAACTTACCAGGGAAGCATGGCACGCGGCCGCTGTCACAAATGTTCTACTAGTCGACGATGGTGGTGTCGAATCTCTCCAGGATCTAGTGGAATGTACGAAGCAGCACTTCGTAGATCGCTGGGCTTCCAAGGATATATTAAAGCAGCTTGACGATCATGTGGCTAGTGCTCTCAAGATGCTAGGGCGGCAAATGCAGAAGCAGCCAGATCCAAGTCTGGAGAGAGCACATACACAGGTTGTTATATCTCGAGTGGAGGAATTGAAAGACAAGGTACACGGGGCTCTGGTTTCCCATAGGCAGCCCTATTAGAAGGATAGAAGGAAGTAGCGGTAGAGTAAGTAGCTACATAGTTATCACAAACTTGGTTTATTATGGTGGACGATCGGTTACGGTTCAAATTACTGATTTGCCGCGCAATTGTTTGTTGGCACCATCGATAGTACGACCTTTCACCTTTGTCATAACTTAACAGTCAGATAATCAGATTTAAAAATTGTCTGTTGACTGCAGCGCATCGCGTCGCGTGTGTATATGAGGAGCGTACATCATGTCTCCTGCAACAACAGGCTAATATAATCGGAGATCGAAATCACATACAATTAACTCAACTTCAACCGTGTGGCATCGTACAGTATGCATATGTGATTCCCGGACTCGAGTCTACGCAGCAAGTGTCACAATTGCAATCCACATAATCAATGATTGTGTTCTGTGATCCACACCAAAACACGAACGCAATCCCATTCTTATGACTTGCTAAATGTCCGCACTCAAAATTGTCTGTGAGCAGCCGTAAGCATATAGTCTGAGGTCCGCACTCGCTAGACTGCAAAGTACTCACTGGTTTCGGCGCAGGGTTGGCCGATGATCTGTGTGTCATCTGCGCCAACCATTACTGCGACAGACACGATCATAGTGGTGAGTACGATGAATTTCATAGTTGCGGTTCAGGAGAGGGTAATGGTAGGGTCCGATAGTGTTTTTTTCTATCGAGTCGAAAACTACTATTATCTTCAGCTTTATACAACGAGTGCGTCTCTTTCAGGCAACTTATAGTCCAGTCATAGCCCCAGGTGATACCTCTTGACGTGGATCATGAGAACTTGAGCTGGCAAAGCGCCCAGGTTTGGGATTACTTAATGGCATTGTGAGTCAGTGGCTACTACGCACAGCTACGGCGTCAGTCATCAGGAAATTGACCCGAAACCGAAGCATTAGATATTATTGTCACGAATTCGTGGTTCCACCTAGGTACGGAGAGTTCTAGTGAACTTCAACTATGCTTCAAATCAAGACACTTGGAGGGCATAGTTTATCTGCGACTTCCTCCAAAAGCGTGCATACAGTCATTTTCCAATTTCCCCGCTGTTCTCTGAGCTTGTTCTTTAAAATGCTTTGAGCATGTAAGGCGGCGAGAAGTCGTAACAAGTGGTCAATGAAAGGGGAAAATCGCAAAATCAGGCCCAATGCTGCGACTTGGCGGTGAGCTGTAACGAAATCGAGCAACCAAATCAAAACACGAACATGAATGAAAAGCAACCAAAAATACCTATGTCACAGTCGCTCTCGCGTTCAATTGCTGCAATAATTGCACACAGGACTGACGCTTCCCATTCAGCATTCAGAACAGTCAGGGATATTTCCATCTCCAAATGCTCAGTTTCTTCTTCATCACCCTTCTGCAAATTCTCAAGTCTGAGCTCTTGCAGGCGAGCAAAGGTGTTGAAAGCCAAGCTTGACGCGCTTAGCCGGATACCGTGATCTTCGTGGGCTAAAGTATGTTCCAGCAGAATGGCTAGATTGTTCTGTGACGACAGGAGGACTTTCCATCCCAGTGCCCTATGCCAGAATGCATTGGAGAGCATACGGAGGAGTGTCAAGAGGTACTTCTTCGAGGACCATTGGCACGCCTTAGATAACAACAGTCCAAGGGGGCTGTTAAGGCCAATCCTATCCGCGCACCAAGAGGAGACTTTTGAGTCAAGGAGTGCTATCCGCCACAGATCCACCAGTGGAAAGAGTTGGTCTCCCGGAACGTTCCACGAGATACTGCTCGTGACGTCATGCCAAAGATCAAAAAGAGGGTCCATAGGCAAGCACTGCGAGGCGGTAGAAGCCTTGATATACGGAAAAATCGTCCCGAACAAGATCTCCATGGTATCAGCTTTGGATAGGGATGTATCGCAAGGTTGAAACCAGGTTGTGGCGGAATCATCAAGGAAACCTCTCAGCTTTGCGGATACAGCATCGAGGTCGGGGAACTTCTTATAGAGAATAGGCTCAAGGGTCTGCAAGTCCAAAGCAGGAAGGGATATTGACAAGTGCGGATGAACTATTGCATAGTCAATGTACTGCGATGGAGAACGACTTAATTCGGCAAACCTGGATGTAAATACATCGCGAGCAGTATACGCAGTTGCTGGACATCACATCCTTGTATCTCATACACCTGCGCGGTGAAGTAAGTCACTGAACAGAACGAAGCGCGCAGAGGCTGACCTTCGTTCCTCCTACGAAAAAAAGAAATGTAGGGGTAGCGCGGACTCCAAACTCAATGCCAACTGCAGCTGCATCACTGGAGGAATTGAGATCCACGTGCACAAAAGCAACAGGACTATCCGAGTTTTTGCTGTGTGCAAATTCTTCAAACAATGACCGTGCCTTGCGACTCAGGCTACATATTTCTATGGTGAAGAGCGCAAGAACACCACGATGTTCTTGTAAAAGAAAATGAAATGATGGAAGCGAGAGACAAGAGTGAATGCGTGAAATGGTGACCGCGGGGGTTGTTGGGGATGGTATACCCCGGAGACGATTACGGTGCAAGAATGGACGTACAACACCTTGCAAATGTCGCACATGTTTAGGTTTCATTGCTGCATGCAGATTCTCGTTGGGCGTATCATTTCGGAAACTGACGCTGATGGAACATGTTAATATGAGGGAGAACCGGGAGAGAAACATCTTCACCGAACAAATAGTGTTCGAAGGAATGTAGACGTTAACTTGCTGCGTCTTATAGACGATGCGAGAGTTCCAGCAGACTTCACAAGCAGATTCTTGTTGCGAACTGAAACTGCCTTCTTAGCAGGCCGACTGATGACTTTTGCAAGCAGGCCTGAGGACCGCACTGGGAGCTCTTGAAGCATTGTGGTAAGCTCTGTTGGCCGAGGTTTGTACATTGCGAGATTTTCCAGGAACAATGCACAAGCACGGCAACTGTCGTCCAGATTGATGGTCCTGCGGAAATCGAAGGCAATAAGGTGTTCGATGTTGATATCTTCAGCCTCAATTAGAGCCTGACGTTGTTCGATGGTACCAGAGAGCTCTCTGTAGTACGTGTTCCTAATTGTATTGAGAACAATTGCGTCGGGGATTGGCGTCTTATGACGCATGTACAGCCGCATCGGTGTCAACATAGTGAAACAATTTCCCTCGGGATGGAGCATTGAATGCATACATAAGGCATCCACAATCGCCGTCGCGGAAGGAAAAAGGGCTTTCACCCTTATACCCTGTGGGAAAAAGGCGATAATCTCGAGAAGTTTTCGAGCATCATCGCCAAGGCCGGTTACCGACGGTGCATTCAAAGAGAGTTCGACAGTAGCACGCAGGCTCTGAGATTTTCCTTCACCATTCTCCAATAGTGCTGCTTGTTGTGTTTTCCATGCTGAAAGTAGTTCTGCCCCAGTCCATTCATGCTGAGCTGCCCGACGAGCAAGGAGATTGACCGATAGCGGATGGTTATCCACATCATGCAATAACTCGTCAACAATGTCCGTAGGAATTTGTTGTGGGCACAAGTGCTCGAAAGTTTCCTGAGCGTACTTGCGTTCTAGCGTCGGAACACTCACGACTTGAGTGATAAGGTAAGGTGCGAAGGTGTATTTGCTTCGGGTCGTGACTAAGATAACCATAGATGGCGATGATGCAAGGTCGTCAATGATACGGGTCACGGAATCTGCGTTTCTGGTTGCCGTCAGAGCCTCTGCATTATCAATGACGAGAATTGTGTCTTCGCGTGTTAGGAATGCCATCACTTCTTCCCACCGTTCGTTGAAGCGGCCGTCCAATCCGGCCGCTCTGCAAACCTGTTCCCTGACTGTTCTTGTGGATATCTGGGCGGTGTCGATGCCATCGAAGGATGTAAAGAAACGACGGCGTCGAAACCTCTCAGCTACGAGTGAGTCGTGGATGACAGCTTTCGCGAGGGAGGTCTTTCCGATACCTCCTGGTCCGCAAAGTGTGACATGACGTCGATTGAGAAGTAACTCGGCGACACGGACAACGAAATGATCTCTTCCAAAGAAAGGGGAAGGTGCGATCGGAAGGAAGACGTGCCAACTTTGATCTGCATTAATGATGTTTGGTCTTTTGATCTGCCGATTCAGTTGATTCATCGTGCGCTGGTTAATTATGCCCAGGTGCATCTTAGCGAACGGTCAATTGAATGGTAGCCTGGTATAGAGTAACAACGCCACGGCTTACGTTGATAAGCGATACACGCCTGTCCAGTTCGCGCACCCAAGATGAAATCTTGCCTATGTCGGACTGCGCGAAAAGGGCTCTCTGAGTGACGCTGCGCTCACTTGCAGACACTACTTCATCGTGAATATTTTGAACAAAGCTGCAACGATGTCAGATAATGCTTTTATTTTTATGAAGAACCTACTGTTTGAGGCTGATTATGATGTCGCCGAGCTCGATATTTAAGTCGCCATCTGCCTGGCCTTCGGTAGCCCTGGTAACGACATCACAAATCACTCGGCATTGCTCGATCAATCCGCGGAAATCGTCCTCGTTCTGCAGGGTATTCTAAGTAAAAATGATCAAACCGAGCCGCCCGAAGGAATGATCAAGAATAATTTACTTTTGTGATCGTCAAGATGTTTGACACTGTTGAGAGAATGCTTTGTACGAGAACGCTAGGTACGATAGACTTTGCGGTATCGATTACTGCTATCGTCCCGTTCAGCAATGCCACGCGTCGATCATGTTCGTTCTGGCTCTGAGAAGGTTCAAAAGCTCGACAATGGCTGCCGTTGGCATGAGGAGATGTGTCTCACCTTCGATGACGATACCTGGGCCATATCTTTGGGACAGAAAGGTCAAACCAGGTCAAGATGGAGTCTATCGATACCTGCTGGGGGGACCAAAGTTACTGTTAACGGACATGATCTTATTTTGATAGCACAGCTAGTTATGTGAACGGGGAACTGCGGAGATCTACATTGCCTCGAAGACTACCAACAGCAACTAGTAGGATAGGGAACGAAATTATTATTATGGTTCAGGTTCTTCGGTTTAGATTCTAGAAGGCGAATCCCCGCGAGTCCGCGACCATCGCACAACCGCTGACTTGAGTTGCGACAGGTAAGCGAGACACGAGGTGGCACGAGGTTGAGATAGAATTTGTGGCAGCGCACCTCGAGGCATCCTTGCACAGGAAAGGAGACCTTATCTACGATGATCTATGTAGCGCTGTCAATAGGAAATGTCAAAAAACTCTTGCTCGGTGAAATCCGCACGAGCAGTTCCGAGCTCATCATGCTGGAAGTGGAGAAACGGCGCTCAGCAGTCAGGGCCACCGTTCGGTCCGTTCCTTCTTTCAATTACAATTGTCCATTACAGCCCTCATTGTAGTGGCATTTTCCCACGAGTTGATCAATTCAGATCGCCATGGCACAGCGGGGGCGGCACAACCTAGACCTGGTTGCGACACACTCAACCGCGGCGTCGACCCTGCTCTTCGCGACGTTTGACGACGACGAAAACGACGCCATGAGCTCGCTTTCCGTTCAAGATGATTCGCATTTGCGGACAGTCCAGCCTAGCAGCACCGGCACCCATTCACCATACTTGCACCCGACCCACCAAGCAACTGCCTCGACATCCACGTTTAACGTCGGTGGGCAGCTTACATCCGCTAGCGCTGCTATGAACACTCCAACTGCGGGCCAAACGCCAGTCGGTACACCAACCCAAACATTACCTGGCACACCCCGCGCTCCCGCTTCTCGGAAGTCTTCTTCTTTGCGTCACACTTCTACTGCTGGTCCCGCTGACTCTATATCCGCCTCGATAAAAAGGCGCCCCTCCTCGCCCTCTGCGAAAGAAGGCAAATACTCTTCAAAGAGTAAACCACACGTCCGCGGGACTCCTCATCTACCGCACTCGGACGATCCCCCAGCGCCTGCCACTGCTATGTATTGGTCACGTGCTCCCGTCCATGGTCTCCTTCCCATGCGTTCGTTCAGGGCTCATACGGTCACACTTGTAGATCCTGTTGCGTGGTTATTCGGAGGATGTGATGACAAAGGGTGTTGGAGGGACGTCTACTGTTTCGATACTGGTAAAGCTACCCTTTTTCGTGTATATTTCATTTATGGTATGCTAATGGGTGATGGACAGAAACAATGCACTGGTCGCGTCCAGAAACTCTCGGTGACGTACCACCACCCTGTCGTGCCCATACTGCCACCCTTGTGGACCGTAAAATTGTCATCTTCGGTGGGGGCCAGGGCCCAGTGTACTATGACAGCACATATATATTTGACACTACAACGCGTTCCTGGTTCTGTCCCAACTTTCCTCACTCCCAGTCTTCATCACAGAACCCCACATCTCAACCACAAAACCCTCAGCAGAGCCCCGTCCATCCAGCCCCGCGTCGTGCCCACACCGCCGTCCTGTATAACGGGAAAATCTACATATTTGGAGGTGGAAATGGCCTCACAGCGCTCAACGATCTGTGGACGCTTGACGTTTCACGGCTAGATCCTACCTCACAAGCTGTACGTTCTTCTTGGTTTCGCATAACGTTGTTTGAGGGTACTAAGTTTTCAAACAGACTATGTCGTACTCCCATGGGTCGTACGGGACACATCGGTCATATGGTGGTTCTTTCGGTGGATCAGCCAGCGGTGGTCTTCGCTGGTCCCTCCTCGAAACGACCGGTAAGGCACCGGCACCGAGAGGATACCATACTGCCAATCTGGTAGGAAACGTGATGATTGTGGTAGGAGGAAGCGATGGGAGAGAGTGTTTTTCAGATGTGTGGTGTTTGAATCTTGGTGGGTCGTTAATGTATCGCCCTAGGGCCAGCCGGTCCTCCATTTCTGATTGCTAAGTGCTTCCGGCAGACAATCTCTCATGGACCCAAATCAATCTCCAGATCTCTCACCGACGACTTTCGCACACCTCTACGCAAGTTGGAAGCTATCTCTTCCTTGTCGGCGGACATGATGGTGGGGCATACAAAGAAGATGTTGTTTTGTTTAACCTTGGTGAGTACATATCTGATTGACAGTCTTCGTTCTGACACCCTCGGGAACAGTGAACCTCCAATACGAACCACGGACCGTCAAAGGCAAACCGCCTTCTGCGCGCGGATACCACGTGACGCTTCTTGCAGATAGCAGGTTGTTTGTCTTTGGAGGAGTGGGTCTTTTTATACCTTATCGAGCCGGGTTTTCTCAAATACTGACACTCCATCAGTTCAATGGTCACGACGTTTTCGATGACGTTCACATTCTCGATCTTGCAGGTGCTGCATATTTGCCACAGGTGATGAGCTTCCGAGTCGATGTGTGAACATCACACCCTGAACCATTGATTGGTTGATGTTCTGCCATTGAGGGCGTTGCGATTTTTGTTGATGGTTGCGATAATCGGGGCACATGCCTCTCACCCTTTTCTAACTTACACAAGCACCACTCGCATCTTGCCCCATTCTCGCATTTCGCTTCTCTCTTTTTCTTAAATTCTACATCTCCGTTATTGACCACGTTCCGGTGCAATCTCCAATTCCCGAATTACCAGATCTATAATTTCATCGAGTACATATGATACCAGTGATATCATCTCTGCATTTTGCAATGGGATTCATTGATTGTTGTTTTCCAGTCCTAGCTACAAGTCATACTAGTACGAGATCCAATGGCAATACTATTCACGTATTTTTGTAGTATAGACAAACAAACGCCAGGGTGATCAGCCCGACAATTCATGGACACGAGGCAACTATGTACATCGACTTTAACAAGAAAATATGTAAAAAGAAATCGTGACGCGGAATCTATTGTGCATCATCACGGATTTATCGAAATTCCATGCTCCCTTCCATCGCTCAGGCGCATTACAGTAAGTTACCAACAGGCACATATGGAGAGCTAGGCCTCGGCATAGGAGGAGAGCGTGTGTCAAAGGCAGGCGGCGACAAGGTTGCACGCTTCCTCTCCGGAGACAGCACCTCATTGGGAGGGGCATTGTCGAGTTCTTTGTTGAGACTTCCGATGAGGATCTTGAGCATGTAATCCGTGCTGAACGGGCCCTGGGTATGGTCGAACGGGGTGGCGTCGACGATGTCCTGCATAGTCAGTGAGGAAAGAATGACACACAAATCATGAATGAAAATCCTACCCGAATCTTGAAGCGGGCAGAAAGATCGTCATCTAACACTTGGAGCGCCCTTGCGGCCTCTTCATCCGTGCCAATCTGCACGAATTGGATACCGAATTTATCAAGAGGAACACGCTGCCTGTCGAGGCGACTGGCAGCCTCGACAATGTATCGTATAAGTTCCTCGCCATCAGCTGTCCGCGTATGTCAGATATGCGAAGCAAGGTATGGAATGACAATCTTACTGGCAGCTCCATCGGTGATGACAATGATAGAAACCGGTTCATGGGTCGAGTTCGGGTGTTCAACGAGTGGCAAGTACATGTCAATGATCTGGCCGAGTCTCGCTCCCGTCGGTGTGTCCTCGCCTGATTAAAGGATGTAATGCAGTTAAGAAGTTCACTAAATCTGTTGCATACCATTTGGACCGTACTGCTCGAAAAGTTTCTGGACATCATATCGAGTCTAATTCAAACCATGAGCTACGTTGATACGACTTTAGGATGGAGTCTCCATACCTTGATATTTTCGGCATACTGCTCCTCATGCATGAAATGAAGATCAAGTCCTTTGGATCCATATTGCATGGCGATGTCGACAATGCCAGCTAGAGCCTCCCCGACTTGGTTCCAAGAATCACCCTCGGTCATCTAATGTACAAAACGCATAAGCGTCATGGTCAAATTCTCGATAATGCAGCCTCACTGAGAGGGAATCATCAATCAGTATAACAGTCTTGTACTCACTGATATGAACACAGTCAGACAATTTAGCGATAATGAGCAGTGAGTACGCACGCGACACGTCGCAGTTCTTCCTCTTTCATCCTGGGAGGGCCAGGAATAAATCGAGGTATATCATCTACACGGAGAGTAGTTTCAAAGGAAGACGCCGACTCCCTCTCCCTAGTCTCGCGCGACCACGAAGAATTGCCTGTCTTAGTGCGACCGAACTCATGTCCGAAACTGACTGATTTAGTGTGGCTGAGCTCAGGTCCGCTGTGTTGCTGGCGAGCAAGGATGACGGTGCCCGGAACTAACGTTCCCACCGCATCATGAGATGGTAGACCCCAGCGCAGCTGAGATGCGCATACTAGAACCTCGTATTTTTCAATCTGGTACCCCATGGTTCGTCAAGGACTAGAGTTGAAGAATGCGAACATCAGAGACACACGTACCACGTGCTCCTTGCCAACGAAGGTGATCAGGGCACCTGGGGTGTGATGGCCAACTTTTCCAATATCTGTGGAGTTGTTGATAAAGGTTGGCGGTACTCCGTGCTAATAGCACTTACGAAACCCCCCCTGTGACCCGAATGTGAGCGTCCTTGAGCTGGATTTTATGGTATAAAAATCACCTCCAAATGAGCACGCGCAATGAAGTACGTGCTTCCATTGCGGTCTTCGCCAAAAGGAACAGCATTCGGCGGAATGGTTTTATCTTCTACTAAGATCTTTGAGACCATTTAGCGACCATTCACAATCTTGGAGGTCGATACTCTTACCCATACAAGCGGTAATGGTGAGCCATGCTTTTTGAAGTTAGCGGTGCTTTCTCTAGCTTCTTCCAGCCAACTGTTCTTGTGCCTACTAGTGGTAGTGAAGGTGGAATCGGTGCTAAGTGCTGACATGGGAGTCGGAAACGATCCCGGGACAGGAGGCGATCCTGGAAGATGAGGCCGTCCATATTCAAGTGGCTTCGTGTACTGAGCGTTGTCGTACTGTCCTGGTCGTTGATTCGAAGGCGAATATGGGCGTTGTTGATAGGACGTAGGACGAGCTTCTGGCATCGAGTTGTTGAAACCAGCAGGACTAGCACGCCCAGAACGAGATTCTGTCCCCGATGTCATGGTCCTCATCGACTGGTATTGAGAAGACTGGTATGAGTTGCGCATCGTGAAAATTTGGTTTGTTAAACTTGAGTGAGACTCCCAGGAGATCGTCTTTATAGCATGACTTCCGTGCGTTGGCGCTCAATCCATCGATATCAGCTGAGCGATAGGGTTCAAAAGAATTCCAGTCTTGAGGCAGCGCAAACACAACCATAGTGCATCTGTGACAAGGGCACGAGACCACCGCACAGAGACTTTTCGAAAGGAAGTTCCCCTACTAGACTAAGTAGAGGGTGATCAAAGCTCCTGAAAGCTGGCTGGTCAGTAAGACAGATATGGAACATTCAAGTTGATCCAATCGTCAATGAAATCTGTAACCCACCGCCCAAGTCGTTGCTTCATTTCGGAAGCAGATGGATTATCAACTTGAACTTTTTTTCATCATACGTGCTTCAACGAGGTTGATCATGGCACTGAGACCAACGCATTGGAAACTTGAAGTTTCCTACCACCAGGAAGTGCTCACCGCAAACCAAGGTCTTCGTGATGAATCGATAACGAGCCCGTGGCATTCAGAAGGTTCACGTCACGATGTGACGCTCCTGAAATTATTCGATTCACCAGGCCCGGGAGCTTGGAGTTTTCTCCTTCCTAAAACCTCTGGTTCGAGACTAGTAAATCACCTGCAATGTGGAATTGTGCATCATGGCATGAAGTTTGGATCCGTTCGTACATGAGGCTAGAACCTTGCTTGATTATTAAGCACGCAGTGCATGAATCTTTGAAGATGCATTACTTACTATGTCGTAGACTCGTATAGCTTGTATTTCAAATATGCGGCAGGGCATATCGATACGTTATAGGTTGTAACATGATAATTTAGAAATGGGTAGAGCAAGGTAAGTACTTAGAGCATGCCTGAGCAAGGTAAGTACTTAGAGCATGCCTGAGCATGCAATACAACTTGAAGTAGGAGCACAGTCATGAGAGAGGAGGTCACAGACAATTTCAAGCTTAATTATCGCAGTGCAAGAAACCTTGCAAAGTAAAAGTACGTTCAGTCGCAAAACGCTTGTAAGTACAATTCAAGTTGCAGATATACTAGTACATCAATTGCGTAACATTCTTTATACATGAAAGCAAACTTTCGCCAACGTAACTTGACACGAACATTTTACTGAGATAGGGGCTAAAGCAAACTAAAGTTGTGCCCAGTTTCAACGTAAGTGTGGTGATAACATCGAAAATGAGTGTCCCCGCTGCGGGGAGTCTCTCTGTGGGGAGTCTACGAGCGGCGAGAGCAGATCACTCGGCACAGGACCTCCGTTGTCAAGAACCTTGTTAATACCACCGAGAAGAATCTTCAGCATGTACTGGGTATTAAACGCGCCTTGTTGAGGATCGAAAGGTGTGGTATCCACGATATCCTGTCGACAAGCAGCGTGGGCATGTGTTAATCACCTAGGAATCGACGTAAAACATACCCTGATTTTGAACTGTTTTGCGAGGTGGTCATCTAGACCTCGCAAGGCGGCAGCAGCCTCCTCATCCGTGCCAATCTGTACAAACTGGATGCCAAACATTCCATCTGGAACTTGACCCCTTTCCAGGCGTTGTGCTGCGTTGACGATGACCTCAGGGAGAGCATGATCATCGGCTGATTCATAGAACATCGTCAATACAAAGGCTAAGACATATCAAGCGTTACCTACTTGCGACACCATCGGTAATGACAATAATGTCGATAGGGTCATGTTGAGCATACTTGCGCTCCACAAGAGGGAGGTAGTGATTAATGAGCTCTTCCAATTTCGTAGCAGTTGGCGTGTCTTGACCTGTATTTTTGTGTCACTTCATCGTCATAACTTCAAGGGCAGAAACTCACCGTCAGGGGACATTCGATCAAAAATCTGTTGAACTTCCCGGCTCGTCTAAAGAGACAGTGAGCTGTGATACAACGCTACAAGTCGTGGAAAGACCTTGATGTTTTTATGGAAGTCGTGGTGGTGCAAGAAGTGTAAGTCAATTCCTTGAGAGCCGTACTGGTTGGCAAGGTCGGCAATACCAGCCAGAGCCTCACGGACAAGAGTCCAAGATTGCTCTTCTGCCATCTGAATGAAGTGAATCAGAACCTCCGAGAACTGTAACAAGGAAAGGAACACCAACAGAAATGGAATCATCGATGAGAATCACGGTTTTGTAGCTACTATAAAGATCGTCAGGCGTGCAACACGTAGTTTGAAAGAATGCATACGCAAGCTTCTTCATGCGATCATCTACCGGAGGTACCATAGACATATTGGGAATAAATCTTGGAATATCGTTGACAGACAGCGTAGTTCCAATGAAGGTCGACGTCTCGTGAGCGTTGTAAGTATTCCTAGTGTCTCGGACATTGGTCGCACTCCGGACATTACTAAATCCAGTTTGTGTGGTGAAACCACCCGACGGTCCTCGTGGGGAGAAACCACCTGCTTGAGCATTCCATGCTGAAGATCCGTGTTGAGACTGGGCCAGTTGCTGATTTTGTTGTGCAAGTTGCTGATTTTGTTGTGCAAGTTGTTGATTTTGTTGTGCAAGTATAACTGTGCCCTGGCTCAACGATCCCGCTGATTCGAAGGAGGGCAAGCCCCAGCGGAGTTGCGAAGCGCATACGAGTACTTCATAATGTTTGATCTGAAAACAGGGTAGTGATATTCAGGACAATGAAGGTTTGCTCTTAATTGGTAAACGTACTTGGTGCTCCCGTCCGCCGTAACTGATGAGAGCATGTGGAAGGTGAGGACCTATCTTTCCCAGATCTAAAGCCAACTTAGCGAGGTTTCTCTATCACAAATAGGAAAGTACTTACAAAGCACGCCCTGGAAGATATGGCGTTGTCAGTGTTGTGATCATGGGGGAGATATAGTCCTCACTTCGAGCAAGGCACGAGCAATGTACAGTGGGAACCCGCCCTTGTCTTCGCCAAAGGGGATAGCATTCGGCGGGATAACGTTGTCCTCAACCAATACCTTGTATACTCATAAGTGAAGTTTAGCGAAGTTAGACTATTCCGCTTCTCACCCAAACAAGAGGGACCGGAGAGCCATGCTGTTTGAAATGAATGGTGCTTTCACGGGCTGTTTCAAGCCAGGAGGTCTTCGTCATCGTCATATGATGTGTCTCCGATCTCTCAACGTGTGGAGATGAAGAACGAAAGTCGGGGAGTTTGCGTTGGCCTAGATGAGGCGAGCTAGCTGGTGCGCTCGCCAAGCGGTTGACACCGAGACCTCCGAATGCCGAATTGGTGTACGATGGACTTTGGCTGGTGGATTGATACATGACGGGTAGCTCGTTTGGTACAATACGATGATACCACAGAAACTCGCTTTATAAATGCAAGTACTAGTAAGCTAGCGCCCGGGCCTATATCGATAACTGTGACTGGATGCTAACGCTGCAGAACTTAGGTTTCCTCGATGTTATCCATTGGTTGCTTAGAGCCACAGTGCTTTAATCTATGTCTATGTTGATCAGCGTCACATAATCAGCAGCATAGATGATCCAAAATTGTGGTGTGTATCGGTCCCTGGAACTTCTTAGCGCTCGGCGACTGTACCCAAATGAAAGGACCAGCATCGAGGCAACAAACACGAGGCGCAACGAGGTGCATTGCGATAGGGTAGATCGATAACTCACTAACACAGAACATGTCCTGATGTCATCTCTGCTTGAAGATGTTTCATGCACTGTGGAAAGCAACTGGAAAGGTGACAAAATCGTCAAGATCCATTAGGTACTGGTAATAGTGAAAACAAACAAGAGTTGCAAGTAATCACTCATTTTCCAACCGCCGTCTGAAGTCGGGGCCAAGGGGACTGGGTTTATCGATGCTGCTCGGATCTTCCCCTGAGCTCATTGCGACAGATCCAAATTCATGACCCTTTCACAGAAGTCCAACTTTCTGGGTGGGTGGCAGTAGCATGGGCGTCAACGGCGCTAAAAAGAAGACGTGCTGCAGAACTCACAAGTGTCCAGATAGAAAATTCAAATGTGACTGATATGAAGCCAATGATAGTTAGCTGCTAGGCAATACCGCTGCGGCACGTTGCAACACGCGTTAAAGTTCACCGTGACGTCGCTGCGATGGCTCTACGGTAAGAACAAGCTAGTCCTCATATCAGATCGACACCGACTATTCGATGCATGACTGTTTATCGGATTCAACTGAAAGGTAACGAGCACAGTAGAAATTAGGCTCGTTGTAGTCCGACGTTGGCCAATAATCTGTTTCATCTCGGGATGAAATGCGCTGCAAGATGCGGTATTGCTCCCCGAGTACTGGCACCCGGAAAGAGCCGTCCGTCGAATGATGAGATCGATGAGATCTTGAGATGAGAACCAACCTTGTGTTCGCCGTCAGACAGAAGGAAAACCCAAAGTTAAAGTTAAATCTTGAAGGTTCAAGCTCAATGCGCTGAGAACTGTGCTACTGTGCATGAGAGACTAAGTAGAGTGCATGCCACTCAATCATGCCACTACATATGCGACTCGACCTCCGGCCACCGCTCCAGGACCTCCGGCACCCCCACCGAGCATGTTTCTTTTGTTGAGCGACTCTTCCTCGTGTTAGCTGCACCCAAACCGACGACATGATTCAAGTATCGACAAGTTCAGTATTCCAATCAATTCATTTCCATATCTCCTTAGTCAAGACTACAGTACTAGCAGCAGCAATACGATTCGATCAATCTCGCATATCGGAACAGCACTTAAATGTTTCTTCCCAAACTCTGTGACTCCATTCAGCCGTAGTAAACGAGTGCGAGGAGGCATCCCCGTTCTACAACATATCCAACCTACTTTTGCACTGTGAACGTTCGAATGTCTATGCCTGGCTCGAATCTCGGCTTGTGACGTTGACTATCATGTGCCACTGCCAAGTTCAGAGCTGCTGGCTCTATCACAAATTGGACGTCAGTTCATCATGAGCTGTTCACATATTCGATGCCACGGCCGTGGTGTCTTTGACCGGTCATGCTCCCACTTTTGAAGCTGAATCATGTTCATTAATCGTTACTTTGGCTCGATTGCCACCAGATGATCCGGCGAGTCTGTGGTAGATCGGTCATCAGTCAAGGTTTACAACAAAAGTGACAGTGAAAGTGAGTCCAACACTGAACAGAATTGGTAACACATGTCACACCGTAGTGGTGCCATTTGCAGCGTCGAAAATAACACCTACCGGCTCCATGAAGTTCCTGTAGTTTAGACTACGAGGGCTAACTCCTTACGCTTTTTGTCTCCCAGGACAGATGGGGGTAAGGTACGTAGGCGTATGTACTTTGTTTGAACTTTCCGCTATATTTCCATTAATTTTAAATTGTGACAGAGATTCAGAAAGCCAATAAATGTTATCTTTGTTGCATAGCTTGGTAATTTTCGTTGTCTAATCTATAGAATATTATTTCCCCACCAGCCGTCACCGACTGGTAGACGTTGCGGGGGAATTTATCTCTGATCTTGCTCTGATCTGGTGATTCAACGAATTTGAACACTTGGAACTAAATTAATCTCATCTCCGGTCAAACGGGGGACGCCAGCGCTGCCGACCTTGACACAGTGATGATATCATTCTGTCCTTAGTACTCTGTAGTATGTAAGTATAGAGACGTTTACGTACAATACATACGTATCATGCGAACCTCGTTTGTGGGCCTTGCGTTCCGAATTTCCGAATTCACGATCTGAGACTGTTCCATCGCGCACCGTGACCTGTCAGATTCTGTTCCCTCGGAAACTCATTTCAAAGTTATTTCTGAGTCCGGTACTCGTTTCGCAAGTAGGGAGAGGTCTGGAGAGGTCTGGAGAGGTAGGGAGGGAGAAGTTTCTGACACCTGACCCACTGTGCGTTGTCACGTCCCTGTCAAAAGTCTAACTTCTAAAGTGATGATGTCTGCTGGATGTTCCTATTTGTTATCGATGTCCCTTGTGACACAATAAGATAAGATTTCTGTGATCCGAAGGCAGCCGACTGGATCGATGACGCACCTGGGGCGGACTGCAGACCCGCGGGATGGCAGTAGATTTCCGACCTCAATACTCTTGATGAGTCGTATACTATTATATTATGTACATACGGGACCATCATGAACTCTGCCACAGTGGCACCACTTGCCACACCTTCGCTTAGCAGGTCAATATATAATAGCACTGGTTTCCACATCCTCGTCGCTTCAGGAAACATTTAGCCTTTGTCAGATCGAACCACTGCTACTAGGTCTGCTAGCACCCTATACAACCCTTGTTGATGTGTCTCCACGAAATGTAAGTGATGATTCTTGGAAAGGTCGTTCAAGCTGTTTCGCATGTCTCATGCACATCTTGTTCTCAGTGTCGGTGACTATTGGACAGGGTGTGGCGTAGGTGTATCTCCTTCATTGAAAGCCAACTAGGCGCTGACACGAAGGCGACATTGATGTCCTGGGTATCGATCTCCAGCACTTTCATGGCCGTTATTTTACGGGAATCACTTCCGACTGCGGGTCGCCACGGTGTAAGACGAGTGGATCTCATATGCATAGGACAGCGCCGAATTGTGGGTGTCCCTCGGTACGTCCCTCCTCACATTCCCCTATCACTTGAGACTGACGTATGTCTGCAGATTGTGACGGAAGACCGACGGGTGCAGAATCTGTATCGAACATCTCATCCCGACTGCGCACAACAACCACGATAAATCTACCCAAGTACCGCGCTCGCACGTTGACCGTGCATCACCATAATATGCCGAGCTGGGTTCCGAATGTTATGCCACGTCGGAGCCCCGTAGCTCCACT
This sequence comes from Rhizopogon rudus, assembly GCA_002995055.1. Classification (NCBI taxonomy): domain Eukaryota; kingdom Fungi; phylum Basidiomycota; class Agaricomycetes; order Boletales; family Rhizopogonaceae; genus Rhizopogon; species Rhizopogon rudus. Next base: position 6,482 of record PVYE01000687.1, on the reverse strand, counting down.
TCATCTCCCGTATCCTCTCCGTATCTGTATCTTGATTGTCTATTGTAGCCTTACAGCTATCGGATACGATCGTAGTCCTTCTTACGCATTTTATGCATTAATCAAGAGCTTAAATGAAGTGGGGGATTGAATGAAATCATGCAGACGAAGATTCCACAAATACAGTTCACAGAGAACGTAAACAGGAACGACAAATGAGGTGGAATGCGCACAACAGGTCGTTCAACATCAGATTCACGACAACGGCCGCGAATTAAGATTGACAGGCTATGTGAGAGCACGTCAGCGTCGCAAAAATATGACATCATACTACTACGCACCGGAGGTCTCAAAGCACTCGGTAGCGACCCTCTCATCCCCACCGATGGAAGCTCACGTTCGGGAGGTAGAGTGATGTTAAGATATCGGGAGAAAAATTCGTCAAGCCAACTGAAAAATTCATCCTTGTCTTCCTGCGATAAGTTTGCCCAATCTATATGATCCACCTGTTCTGTTGATCCCGTCTGTGGCGAGTAAGTGCTCTTAGCGCGTGTGGGTGGTGGTGGGAGTGAGCTGAATGACGATGGGGAATGTGCATCAGACCGTGAGCTGCGCGGTACGGCAGGAGGAGGGGGTGAAGCAATCGAGCCCCCCGTACTTTCCGGACGTGTTCGTAGCGGAGGAGGGGGTGGAGGGTCATGGCGATGAGTACTCGCCGACCCTATTGGGGCAGATGGCGGTGGACGCTTCCAGTTTGGATCCCAGTTCGTTTTCGCGGCAGGGACACTAGAATATCTGTCTTTCGTGTTCACCATCTTTGTAACGCCTGCATCTTTAGCCTTTTCTGCCTTCTGTTTGAGCTCCGCAACTGTCACACCAATGAGCACTAGAGTCGGTCAACCTGGGAAACCGCCAGGACGCTCACAGTTTACCATGATGCTTCTGAGGGGGATTGAGCTGCGAGATTATGATAAAGGTTGGTGGTGAGGCTAGACTCAGGCCAGGCACGGCAGAAACCCTGGGGAAACTCCGTTTGGAAGTGCGCCACTTGCAACAACCAATACTTCAGGAACATACCTATCGTCTATGTATGGTCTATCTAGGCCGGGAGATTGCTTCATGGACGCATTTACTATACACACTTGGATTTCCAGAGAAGTACAAGAGACAGTCATTAAGTCAAATGTAGTAGTACAATAAGGTATGTCGTCTATAAACAAACAACTGGAAAGCGACGCGGCAGAGTTACTGCAAAAAGCAAAAAGCAAAAAAAAACACTGGTCGAACGAAAAGACTATGGAGAAGCTAGGGTGAAGCGCCTCTTCACCCTCTTGACGAAACAAAGGTGGCCACCAACACAATAATGACAAGCAGAAGGGAGACTAAAGCATATAAACTGCGCTTCGCCCATTTGAGTTCTGAAACCCGCATAGCTGCAAGCAGCCTCTGCCTCTCCTCTTCAGATTTTCCAACCTCCCAATCAGGCGTGGGTCGAAGCGGGGAAAAGATGATAGCGACTCCGACTATCCAAAAAACTGGGAAGACTAAGCGGATGTCAAATTCATGTCCTGCGATATATGGGAGACAACAGACGTACAGAAGCCATAGACAAACAAATAGCGCGCGAGCGTTATCGGCTCGTCATCCGAACTGGGACACGGACAAGCATTATACGCTGGGAGTTTCTCAAACTCCCCCTCCTGTGAGTAGGGTGGAGGTGTATGCCGTTGAAGAGCTCTTGCTCTGTGTGGTTTGGCTCCGAAGAACTCTGCAAGTCTGTCATCCTGGAGCTGCATGGTGGAGTAGTGCGCTTCAGGAGGAGGTGTGAGCTGCTCGGCGCAGCTTGCTTCTGATGAATTCGAAGCACTAGCAGCAGATGACAGAACAACATCTGATGACGTCCTGGGCAGGTGCAGTTTGATTTGCTGGCTGGTAGAAGAACTACCGGAGGAGCCATTATTGTCCGAGCACCATACTTTGCCGAAGGAAAACATATGGATGAAGAACCTGGGTGGTGGGCTTGGGGCGGAGAGATTGATAGGTCTGCGGTTGGGCGGATGAGCGACACCTAAAATTTTACCCCATGCCCACTCTCCGTGAATAAATAGATCCTTGGCGCGGGATTGGCAAAGCGTCCATGGGCCAAGTTTGTGTTAACAAAAAGGTCGGAAGACGAAGGCGGTAAAAGTAAACGGACCCACATTGCCAAAGCAAGCCAAAGTGAAGGTTTCGGGAAGGTGCCGCAGCCAAATTTGGTACAACTTTCATTGGGTCACACGGCAAAGACAATAAAGATTGCTTCCTTGTGATGTTGTCAGAGAGGATTGCCGGCAGGAGAGTACAATTGTATTCGTGTATCGGTTCCGTTGAATCCAGTCTCCAGCTCCTGGAGGATTGTGAAGAAGCACAGGACCCTGCGCCTGAACACCTCATGAATCAGACCTCAAGAAGTAGATATTGCCAACTTAATGCCAGCTTAGTATAGGAAAATATATACATGTATACAGTCGGTCAACAAAGTTCAAAGTGAGCCCCGTCCCTGGATTGACCTATAAGCTAAACACAATATCTTGCCAATCTCCTCTCTGGATTCCCACAAGGGCAATATGATACAAAATGTCCCGCTCGCAAACGCCCAAATACTGTCGAAATCAAGTCAGACGGTCAGCGATCTGCCGAACCATGTGTCAACATCTGATGCTTACATCGAGCAGGCTGTCCAAAACGTGTAGAACTCCTTGCTGAAGATATAATGAGAGAAGTACAAAGGCAGAGGGACTAATTCTGCATCAGTCATACAGCAATAGTTTGAATTGTTCTGCCAGACTGACCGATTATGACGACAATCAAAGTCAAAATCGACGAATATATAAGCGCCTTCAGGAACACCTTCTTGAGAGATCTGATGTGCTGTTCCTCATCGATCTCCACCCTGACTTCGATGTCATCGAAAGCAGGCTGCTTTAACGATGACTTTTCACTGGTCAGTTTTCTCTCTTTCTGTGATTCGGTGTCTGATGCTCTATCCGAGACGTGACTGCTTGAAACTTCACTTCTGTTCGTATCTTCCAACATGGCAATTGCTCGGGTTCCCGAGAAATCATAATCAGCAGGATCTGTCGAAAAATAAGCAATAGATTGTTGCGAGGCGAGGGAAAGGACGCACTCAAGAGCGACACGCCCACAGTCAATATCCCAGAGAAGAGTAACCCCGCGAGACTACTACACAAGGCTGAATACGGTTCTGCAAGGTTAAGAACATTGATTTGACCTGAAATCGATCAAGAATGAGGTAGGTTACATTTAGGCAGACAGTACCGTTTATCTTCCAGCACCCGATCATCCAAGCTAACATTCCGAAACAGAAACCACCTATGGAGCCACTGAGAACGCCTGCCTCCGTGAGCTTGGGCCACGAAACAGTAAGCCCGATGGGGATAACTGCAGGGCTGAGTACAACGCCTCTGCATACCAAGTAGTTTCAGCATGCATTTAAGCTCGCATTCATCAACCTTACTGGACATAGAATAACTTTTTCGGGAATCTCGTCAGTGGGATTAGGCATCGAGGCAATCCAACTCACCCATCCGAGATCAATGCTAGCAGCATGCAGCTGTCGAGAGAGTTTGGACGGTGAATAAACAGTGGGATGAATGCCACTTACAATAGTCGCCCAACAGCCCATCCAGATGGCCCAGAAACATATGAAGTAATGAGACGCCTTCACTATCTCATCGCCTGTCGCATGGGGCCGGTAGTATGTTCGGTAGATGCTGATGTATGAGGTCATTTCTGAGTAACGATATCGATGCGATTTATCACCTACTCATAGGAACTGATTGTATACGGTCAGGTGATTGCTGGTGGAAGAATTACCCGCAACTTACAAGAGACTAGAAACGCCAATGAGCTCAGCACTCGCGGCTGATGTTACGGCCATACTGGATATTCCGTCAGAAAGTTGCATAGCTTCAATGCAGGCTGGACATACAATACCACGAGCAGCACAGCGATGGCACCCCCTTTCCCCATGAGTACAGCAGCTGCAGCAGGAGCTGCGAGACCTGCGCTGGACTGACTTGGTGAAAGCGGGGAAGGATAGGTCGGGAAGTTCGGCTACGAACATATGAATGAGCTGTTATCCGTGGAGCGCACTGCAGGTGAACTTGCATTGTTCAGAAGAGCACGTGCACTCAGACCGAGACAGGATGCGAACGCCCATGGAACAGCAAACCAAGAAATACCACCCATCATCTGTCTGGCCGTCAGCACGTATCAAAATGTAAAAAGCGTAACTAACGTATGCCTTGGTGGTCGATTCCGGGTGGCTTGCTATTGCCTACTTCACTAAGCAATGAGCAATATAACAAAGCTTCACGCTCACCCTTTGCCAGTAACCTGTGTATGATTTTCCGTTAGTGAGATGTAGACTAAGATGGCATGCACGAAGGCCCGACCTTGATCACAGAAAACTCCAGTAAAACCAGAAAGGATGGTGACGGCACCAAACACGAGGCCTTGGTTAGACTTCATGGTCAGGTAGCTGCCGCCTTGATTTCCAACTACTGGGGTTTCAATGCTAGCCTGTTCTAAGAGATCATAAAGCTTGGAGACGCTGCCAATGGCAGGTGATGTTCCGCTAACGTACTCATGATCAACCAGTCCCATAGAAAATAATGCACTCACTATGCCCGGAATATGAATATGTAGATAATGATGAACAAAATAATGGTATGACTCCAGTCGCAGATGAATGTCGCGCGCAAACCCCCGAAGATGACATAAACGGCGATGCCAATAGGAAGAAGGAAGCACGCCGCAACGATGTTCATGCCAGTCAAAGCGTTGACAGTCGCAGCACCTCCAACTATCTTGCTCATGAGTGACAGATGAAGGATAGATGTCATGACATACGTAGCAGAGACCCGCAGACCAACAAAATACACAGAAATGCATACATGGTGAAGATAATGTGAGCATTTCTCCCAAAGCGGACTTTGACAATCTAAACGCTAGTGAATATGCAAGAACATCTTTAAAAGTCATGTAATTCTGACCTCGAGAAACGTATGAGCTCCATTGGCATTCTGCTTGACCTTCGAGGCGACCATGCCAAACATAGCCACCTGAATTGTACCTCCAACGCCATACCACCTACAGAATGTCAAAGGTGAGCTCGATAGTTGGACACCAACACGGGCTACTCACCAAGGGCCGCTTACGCCTTTCCGTAAGAATTAATGCAAATCTTGTGAATAAAGTAAATATAGTGCTTGCCGAATGTATATGCAGCTGTACTCGACTGCAAAAGCGTAGCGCTCCATGTCCATGCGCTTACGCTATCCATGGGCTAGGTAAGTACAACAGCACTTTATAAATCCCAGCAGTACTCACATGCCACAACACACTAGACCAGGCTTCATTCGACCATGAGCTAGAAAGACGGATCTATCGCAAGGTAAACGATACCTTAACACTCCGGGAAGCGCTCTTGCGAGAAGTGAGTGTTGAATAAGAATAGTATCAAAAGTATATCATACTGTAAATTCTTCCGAAGAAGCAGGTGAGAATTTGAAGAATTTGCGTTGAAGCGTGGTCAAGATCAGCATGACAGCCGCGAAGAAGAACCCTACGCCTGAAAATAGTTAGCTGCAGGTCCCGAAACTGCACTGTAAATTTCATACCGACAACCACGCCATAGCCGACGCCTTGGGCTACATGAAGGGAGTTCAAGCTTGTCTGTGATAGAAACATTTGAAGCACTGACGTACCGAGGAGTGGCTTAAACTCAGAGTATGACGAATTGCTGGACATCACCAAAAGATGGTGTGAGGAGAACTGCTCGAACGAATGCTTCAGGAAGCGCACTGATATATGTATCTCCTTGCCCAGACACAAAATTTTCAAGAATATAACCTAAGATAACATCAGGCACTTGGCAAGTCAGAGATAATCATTTACATAGTACTTCCAGTATCCATATGTGATAAACAGAAGTTGAAGCGTGAGTGAGCAGGGAATAGATAACGTTACAGTAACATCATTTATCTACTTACCGGAGGCGCATCCCTGCAAACAAATTACGGGCCCACATACACAAAAGCATGTCTGACCTGGAATCCGAGAAGTCGCGAATTGAACATATGAACTAAAAAACACCACAATCTACTAATCGTATGGGAGAAGGGTCAGGTGTGTTTACTGCCAGAAGTTAAAAATACTAACTGGTAAAGTTGGGCCGCCTATAACCCGTGACCTTGATTGGTTTCGCACCGTCCTCAAATAGTGTTCTTTCATGCTGATTGTGGCCGAATGATAAAATGTGGAGCGGTTCAAGCTTGAATGAGTGTTTGTTGTCAGGCCATAAACACGGCACAATGTAGATACATTAAACTGTTACGTGCAATTCCGAACGACAGCTTGGAGTCGGAGTTGTAGCAGTTCTAGATATTAGGGGAATAGGGGAATACAGAGTAGCGTTTTCCCGTCGGTTTTCAAGAAAA
>PVYE01000679.1:0-18657 GCA_002995055.1 Rhizopogon rudus | reverse complement strand
TGCAACAAGGGTTCTTGAGCCTCGGACGTGGCTTTATATGAGAATTTTGTAATTCAGATCATATTCGAGGATGCGATTTGCCACCGCATGGAGGATAGTATAATAGTATATCCGGCGGTAGAATTAGGTAGGTGAAACACTGGGAAAGGTCTCCACTGTCCAGCGCATTGTTCAAAAATAGGTGGGAAAGATCACAAAGCATTAGAGTAGACGGAATATAACTAGGAAGATGATCCTCACCCTCCCCGCCATTGTATTTCCAAAATGTGTAGGTCTCTGTTAATTGGGTTGGTAAACATATCCATTAAGTCATAAAACTACCATTCGAGTGGCACCTACGATTAGGTGCTTCATGATTGCGTGTAGGAGCTCTCACTGGTATGCTCAACCAAACAGCCCCTGGAATTCATGGTTTGCACGAAAACCTTGAAGTAAGATTCAGTGATAATGTTTCCCCAGTCGCCGTAGAGGATTATGCGGCGCAGTGATGGAAAGGATGATTGTGAGAGGAAGGAGAGGTGTCGCCTGGGGGATTGTTCAGAATCGGCGAGCATATGACATGGGTGTGAGTGCAAATAGATGCATTGAAGCGCGCAAGGCTGGTTGAAAATGGGTGGTGGTGATGTGAAGTAAATAAAGTAATGGAATGTTTTGACTTGAGGACAGCCACGGAGGAAGAAAGTGATTTGGTCGCTGAGTAAGAACCCGACATGCCTCCCGAATTCAACCGTGCAGAGGCGGGGGCCAAACTCCTCCCATATGACCTCATGTGCGTTCTGATCCAGCGGGAATTCCATAATCACGTGTGCAAGCGATGGTAGCTGCCATCGGCAAATCTCGCGGACGAAGAGAAAATTAATGCGTCGTATACGGAGTGTCGTCAATACTGGGAGTTCTAACACATGGACAGTAGAATTGGCGGAACTCATCCACAACTCCCCTCCTACAGTAAGATACTGGAGGTTGGGGGAGTAATGTAGGACGTCCGTGAGCGAGTTGATGCCCCCAGAGCGGGCGGCGTGATTGTAATGCCACCATTCGAGCCTCTTCAGGTTCGGGAAGGGGTGACTGCGAACGGGAAACTCAAAGCGTACTTCATCGGGAGGTCGTTCCATACAGGGCCTGACCAAAGTTTCCAATGCCGGACAAGACTGTAGAATCTGCAGGGCGAGATCTGAGCTGCAGTAGGTCGCAGTACCAGTGTGATGGTAAGGAAGTTCGAGACGGCGGACGCATCTTCCGAGCTGTCCGTCTCCATATATTTCTCCCAACGCCTCTGCAAGGGCGTGAGCCCCATGTCGAACCCTGACATCCTCATACAGGATGCTGAGAACGAAGTCCCGCCAGAGCCTGCAGACTTGAACTACTGCATACTTGACGGTCAAAGCATCGACGTCTCCTTTGTTTGACCGTTCAAAAGATGCGAGGAAGGGGTCAAAAGTTGACACATCTAAACGTGGCTGTGGATAGGTCGCCCAACGAATTATGGACAACCACAGCTCTGGAGGGAGCAATCGGTGATCGTATCTGAACATCTCGGATGGAAGACTCAGAAGAAAAGATAATGGAAGGTTCGGAATCTCCCCGGCCTCCCCACCGGGCTTCCGAGTTCTTTGCTGGCTGTGCAGTGTGAATTGATGTGATGACCTCATTCGTCCGTCTGGAATCTCCATGATCGCGGCGCGATCCAGGGTTTACCTTCTCTAGTCGGAGGTAATCTTCTGAGCCGCCGCACTGCGTCAACACCTCCGAGTAGGACGGTAAGTCGAGGAATCGCGATAGGCAATGATTCACTGGTAACGCGAAAGACAAGAACAAAGCGGGATATCAATTGAACATGATAAGCAACCTTTACATACATCGCCCGGGGACATGCAGAGGAAAGTCATAGTCGGAATGTGGTATCGTTAGGAGACAGCGATGCTAGCAAGTAAATAGCACAAAGGAAATGGGGTAAGGGGATGGATAATATAGCTAGAATCGCATAACATCAAGGTCACAAGTGCCATTACAAGGTACGTTAACGCTCATACCACGCATGTCCGTTCGTCAAGTGTAGCGTAAAAATGGGAAAAAATCAGTTCAGTCCATTAAATGACCTGAAGATAATTCGATGGCGCAACTGAAACGCAAGGATTAGGGTCAAGGGCCTGCGATCGGGACAGGAAAGAAAAAACGCACTTCCTATCGTGCCGTCCATCTTTTTCGCTTGCCACCACTTGCCTTGTTTGTCAACGATATCTAGAATCTCACCCTTCGTGAATGAGATTTCGTTTGGATCATCTGGAGAGGCGGTATCTGTGCAAGAGGTAAGCAAAATAAGATCAGCTAAAAGGGCTCTTCACTTACAAGCATACAAAGCTTTTGCTTTGTAGACATATGCCTCTGGCGCGCTTGGGCTGGCTTCAGGCATAGTTGGACTGCCTCCTCCTATACCCCCACCTGCGCCTACACCTGCAGCACCAGCACCCATCAAGGGTGAGCCTGGGCCCATGGTATTGTCGGGGCCACTTAAGGAACCAGGGGCGGCAATGGGCGTACTGTGAACACTGCCTGCACCAGCTGCGGGACCAAGGCTACGGGGTGCGCCATCCATGCTTCCACCACCGACAAAACTATTTTGGCTCTTGACACCGCCCACTTTGTTGGCACTGTCATAGGGCATGTCATGTGAACCGATACCACCGCCAGCAGAATAGTTTGCTGCATAGCCATTGGTACCCATGTTGCTAGCACCACGAGTTCTGCGGCGGCGAGATGGTGGTGTGAGACCACCGGTGCCCATAGAGTTGAATAAGTAGTAGGCGAGGGAGTCTTCTTCAGAGGTGAAATAGATGACCCAAAGGATGTCCACAATCGCTAGAATGAGCCATCCCGCAGCCATCGCGTCCAGCGCAGCCAACCCAGTGAAAATGCTATTGTTGATGCTAATGACGGCAAAAACGATTGCGATAGCGCCAAAAACCGAGATCTGGAAACGATGCATGGCTATTGAATCACTTGCTAGGGTGTGCAAGACACCGAGGGTTAGGAATAATTGGAGGAATATCCCAAACCACCCAACTCCAACGGCTCCTTCATGGACTACAGCATATGTTAGCGCATCAAATGGTAAGAAGTAAGACGGAATCCTGACATTGAGCAGTTGCGATACATTGTGAGATGAATGCAATGAACCACGCTAACTGTTGACGCGGTTAATATGGAATTGAAATGCTGCAGAGGTTGAGACATACCACAGCAAGAATTGTTGTAAACAAGAAAAGATAGTGTGTTAAGATTGGTGTAAAATCTAGTCCTTCGCTGCCACGAGGAGGCATGGTTGGGTAGTCCAGGTCAGAAAGAAATTTTAGTGAGAAGGTTGGAGGAGACTTAGTTCATCGCGACGGTGGACAAGGCGTCTGAATCCCAACCCGACACGTGCCCTATTATTCCCACGGTATCAAATTCATGGTGCGTAGAACAGACTTGTCTGAGCTCCTTACAGCCTGTGTCTTCCAGTAATAATCCACCCTGCTTCGCTGGTCACTATCAGCTAGCAATGCTTTCGCTTTGGCGGTTTACCTATTCAGACATGGCACTCGCAGTCGTCAAATTAGTACTAAAACGTTGCCCACAGCATTTTATAAACTGCGGGATTATCTCTAACTCCTTTGATTTTCAGTAACTCCACGTTCCGGTAAATTCTCTCAGCATTGGTACCACCTCGAAGGTCAGTTTCCCGATGGATGCCTGGAAAGTCTTCCTGAGGGCAGTCACCGTGGTGCTATCTAGTATCGGGATTGTCCTGGTATGTGTTAGAGCTGTCTAATGTTTATTTCACGCACCAAACGGACGTCAGAGCCTGCTAGCAATATTTATTCGAACACTAATACCATCCCATGCGAAGGCTTCTGCGATGTTGTCCAAACCACTCCCACCCACCGCTGGAGTTCTACGAGGGCGTATAGCTCATCCCCTTCAGCGTATAGCTCATCCCCTCCAGCGTTCTCACTCTGTGCCAGTTCTTGCATCATATCCACACTCAAAGAACATAATGCGTGATAGCATCGTTGATGAAGCGGTACCACATATCCATTCTCCAGAGCTTGCGACGGAATCTCGTACCCACCGGTCCAATCGCATTGAAGTCTCGACGGAAATCCATGAAGTTCTGAGGGGGCCTCCTGTCTTGATATCCCCGTCCATAGAAATAGTTTCTGGAGCATCGAAACAACCCCCAGCGCTCCTCAGAGGCAAAAGTTCTGTGGGGTCTCTTCTGATGTTTTGTGAGTGAGGTTTGTGCCACTGGTTTTTTTATATTGACGGTAGTTACTCCCGAAGCTACAAGGGTTTCATTATGTTCTCGGAAAAATTCAAGCGACTCCTCAGACCCACCTTTACGGACACAGCCTTACGCAGCACCATACTTCTTTCCAGCGCCAGGGACACCAGAAGCCATTGACTACGTGAGGAAGACGCGAGCAGAGTTACTGCGGCCACGTCGGACGCTCAGACGTTTTACGCAAGAGGGCTAGGAAGTGCTGGAACCTCTGTAGGTTAAGATTTGATGGTCTGCATTAGTACTAGCGTATGCTACTCGGAGTGTTTCTATCAATTTAACCATTACAACCTTCGGTTAACTCTTCTGTACGACAAGTACTCAAATATCTTTATTTACTGTAATATCTGGCGTTATTGTTATGTAGTTGAATGTTGGAGCTGGCTATCTGAGAACATACCTGCTTAGATAAGATAAGATAACGGAGTGAATTGCTGGGAGATTCCCATGTGTGGTATTGAGTTTTACCTCCGTCTGCCGTACTACGTACTGTGAAAACAATGATGGACACCCAAACACCCTTCTCATCTAATTCGAGACCACAATCTCCATCACAGAATTTGCTCCCCGTCCCTTTTCCTCCAATACAACCACCACTGTCACCACCTTCCTCCTACGATCCTCTTCAACTTGCCGCACCTCCTCGACCATTCCTCGTCGACCGTGACGTCCTGAGCATTGCTCTTGACAATACAGTATCTAACACGCCCAGAGATAACTCGTCGGAACCTCTTTTTAACGGCGCGCAACTTCTTACTGCCCAACTTTTGTCACCACAGATGACTTCTCGCACACCAAAATCTGGCACTCCACGTCCTCGCACGGCTGGTGAAGGCGACGCCGCGTCTCACGGCTCTGGAGCGCAGAGGTCACCCGACAGACCACTTAACGTTACCGATGCGCTGAGCTACCTCGATGCGGTTAAAATCCAATTTCAGGACAAACCAGACGTGTATAACCACTTTCTGGACATCATGAAGGACTTTAAGAGCGAAGTGTAAGTCCATCGACATACTAGTGATACAGATACGGACGTCATGACTTGGAAGGTGGAAAATATCTCGTGACGCATGTTTATCTTATTGCCTAAGGCATGGATTATGCTTGGCGCACACGCCTTTCCAGTTGTGACTCCCAATTGCCCAACTTGTCCATTTTCTTCTATATAATCTGCCTCTCAGCCTCGTGTTGTTAATTGATTTCTTCTCCTGCACAGAATCGATACACCTGGAGTGATCGAGCGCGTGTCGATGCTATTCCATGGCAATCCATATCTTATCCAGGGATTCAACACTTTCCTCCCCCCAGGGTACAGAATAGAGATGTCGGAAGATCCCCGAGACCCCAATATCATCACCGTTACAACACCATTAGGGACTACCACGCAGAGTACGAGCGCCTTCGAGCAGATTTCCCGTGTCACTCGTGACACTACTGCATCCAAGGCATCGCTTCCTCTTCCGCCCACTGGCGGACCTGGGTTTCCCTTTCAGCCAATATCCCGTTCAATGACGCCATCAATGACTCCCTACCAGGTTCCCCATATGTCACAGTCTATGGATGCTTACTCTCCAGGGCTTCAAGGACCCTCCACAACTGCTGCTGCGTCGTTCCTCGGCAATTTGTCAAACCGGAATGCTGTAGAAAACAAATCATCAGGGGAGTTCAACCACGCAATACAATACCTGAACAAAATCAAAGCGCGCTATTCCGACGACCCCGATACGTACAAGCAGTTCTTGGAAATCTTGCAAACATACCAAAAGGAGCAACGTCAGATCCAAGATGTATGTTCCATGTGCTTTAGTTCTGATAATGTTGTCTTGACGCTTCTGAGAGCAGTCGCAAGTATATGTGCAGGTTCAAGTCCTGTTTAAGGATGCTCCAGATCTGCTAAGTGAATTCAAGGATTTCTTACCTGAAGTGTCGATGGCTTTGGGCCAAAGCGGGGCTGTCGGCATTCTTCCTCAGCTCACTAGTGGTCCGGGAGTGCCAGCACCTTGGGTAGATGCAGTTGATAAGAGTGGCAAGAAGGCCCAGCTTCCGCCCAAAAAGCGAAGGAAGGAAAAAGAAACGACTCCTGCGCCAGTTGTGCGGACTGTGCCAAGTCGAGTGCGTGTTCCGCTATTTCTTTGTCTTTACACCAATAACAATTGCCCATTACAGGCAAAGAAGCCCAAGCACACTCACAAAGGGGCGGAGCCGGACTCTCCACAATTTAACTCTTATGGATTACCTCCAGAATCTCCTCCTCACCATCCCCTCGTCAGTATGCTACCGCCACTTCAAGTGCACAATATGGTTTTGCAAGCCCCCCAACCAGTTGGAAACATGTCACACGCCCAGACAACGCCTGATGAACTCATCTTCTTTGACCGCGCGAAGCGCACTTTAGAGAGCAAGGAGACGTACGAAGAGTTCCTCAAGCTCTTGAATATGTACTCCAAGGACATCATCGACGCGAAGACACTTGTGAACATGGCTCAGGTGTATTTAGGCGATGGCGATCTATTTGCACAGTTCCGGGATGTAGTAGGGGTCGATGAACGGCAGGACAGTATCGAATACGGCCCGCCTGGGAGCATCCGCACCGGCCCACCCGAAGCGTTGTCTGCACTGCCAGCCGAGGATGGTGAGGGTCCAAGCTATCGGCGGTTACCCGAGAGCGTACGTACCACACACCTGTTGCTTCCCGCTGATCGGCTGAAGTACTCTTGGTTTGCAGGAAGTTCATTTGGCATGTTCAGGTCGCGACGAACTCTGTCGTTCTGTGCTCAACGATGAATGGGTTTCACATCCGACGTGGGCGTCTGAGGAAGCAGGCTTTATCGCGCACAAAAAGAATTCGTTCGAAGAAGCGCTGCACAAGAGTGAAGAGGAACGACACGAATATCACGTTCAGCTGGAAGGCCTTGCACGCACTATCGCTGTCATAGAGCCCATCAACTCTCGTATCGAAGAAATGACCAATGACGAACGTTCTAATTTCCGACTTAAACCTGACTTTGGTGGCTCGAGCAAGAGCATATACCACCGGACGCTGAAGAAAGTTTACGGTCGAGAAGCTGGAATAGAGGTTATTCAAGCTCTGCAAGAGTGCCCCAGCGTCGCTGTACCCGTGGTTCTTGCTCGACTGAAGCAGAAGGATGAAGAATGGCGACGCATGCAGCGAGAGTGGAACAAGACATGGCGGGAAGTCGACGCGAAAAATTTCTATAAATCTCTTGATCATCAAGGGGTCACCTTCAAGTCTAACGATAAGAAGGTCGTCACTGCCAAACATTTCGTAGGGAATATCGAGTCAGTGAAAGCTGATCAAGCAGAGGCGCGCGCGCAACAAGGTCGACCATCTTTTGCTGCGCCTTTACCTGGACATCAACTGGAATTTGCTTTCAAGGACATCTCCGTCCTTCAAGACTCCCTTAAGCTGGTTTACTCATTCTTGGACCATTCCCACGCCCACTATAGTGCGCAAGAACGCCGCGCAGTGGAAGGTTGGCTGCGGTCCTTCATTCCTCTCCTGTGTATGTGCCCTGCCGCCGACTTCAACGCTGGATACGGGCCATTGAACGACACACGAGACGAGGAGATGGACCAAACTTTAGATGGGCCGCAAAATGAGGCGCCCGCGAGCGGACGAGGGAATGCAATGGCCGCTGACTTTCGTAAGCAATCGCTGAAATCCCCGCAGGAAAAATCTGCCGGAACAGAAAGCATAGATGCGTTTTCGCCATTTCAATCAGGGGAAGCCACGCCTCATTCTGAGAGCGCATTATTACTTGATACCTCCCTTGGGGATAGTAGGAGTGCAAATATTGCTCCGCCCGAAATTAGCTCCCCAGATCAGTGGATTTGCGATGCGTCTGCCAATCAAGGACCTTTTATTTCCGGAGACGAAACTTCAAGACGAAAACCTTTTTTCGCCAATACGACGTTCTACACTGTGTTCTGTCTATTACAGGTATATCTCACAATCGTGTGCACCTGAATCGAACACAGCCCTGATTTTACCACTTGCAGCTAATCTATTCTCGTCTACTTGTGTGTAAGGAAGAAGGGGCTCACCAGACCGCGAAGAGTCTAAACCCCGCAGACTGTAATCCTATCGCCATCGAACTAGGATTAGACGATCCGAATGGACCACCCGCTATTCTCGCGCAGGCTATGGAAGCTGTGCGCAACAATCGACAGATCCGTGAGGCGACTGATGTCGTATACCTTTATATGTTGGACGCATTCGAAAAGCTCTTTGATAACGAGCTTGATCAAGGGTTATTTGAGGAGCATATGCGATGGTTTTTCAGTAACAAGGTGAGAATGTTTGTTAGCGCCATGTGATTCGCCAATTGACCCAGAACTTTCTGCAGGCATATCACCTTTTCACACTGGACAAACTGTTGTCTTCATTAATCAAGCAGGTAAATATAGCCGCTGCATGTGGCACCCCGCTGTCTGTCGTGTTCCGCAGTCAAGACTCGCCTAGTCTTTGCAAGTTTGATTGATTAAGGTCTTTGTTTAACAGGTGCAGATTCTTCTATCAGATCATAAGTGCCACGAAGTATGGACTTTACTTCAACAAACGCGCAAAGTCGATGCATTATCCAATCAGGACATGATTCGCTATCGACGAGAGGCGGAACGTCACGTAGGTTCAGATGAACACCTGTACAGGTTTGATTGGGTAAGATTTTTTTTCTGGCATTGTTACGCCCCTAATATGAAGTAATTGTTCACAGCATCGGTCTTCGAAAACTATGTTTGTTCAACTGGTTGAACCTGACGACCCCAGCGTGAATGGCGATGGAACAGCGATTGGCCGGTGGCGAGAATATTTCGACTCGTACGTCTTGCGATTACCGACGGAATGGGTTCCGCAGCAAAAGCGTGAAGGGAGGTTATTCTTGCGCAGGTTAGTGTGTCTAAACGTTCCAGGAGGACAGTTCAGGGCTAAAAATGACCCCGTTGATGTGACTTTACAATCGGTATAAATAGGTACATGACGATCGACGAATCAGCGCGAGACTCCTCAAGATGGGATAGTATGAGGATCCGAGTCAGTCTAGGCACGTACAAGATGTTCTATGAAACAGGCGCTGAAGATTCATACGTGCGACCGAGGAGTAGAGAGGAGGAAAGGGAGCTGAGGGAGCGGGCGAAATTGCGGGAGGAAGAACGGAAACGAAGTTGGTGTGATCTGATACGGAAGTAACATTCATTTTTAGGTACAAAAGTTATTTTGTGCATGGGGGATGACATAAAAAGTAATAGCCGAGGCAGGGATAACCATGAGACGAAAATAAATATTACTTAAGCTTTGCTAAGGCTGATGTTGCCCACGTTTAATCCCGCTTTTCTCCTTCAGCCTGTTCTGTCAAGTTGTGAGCGGTTTTATTCTCCGTCAAAATCAGGTTGAGAAGAGAGTTCCCCAGAGGCTTGGTGTTCATTTTTTTCATATTCGAGCACCCATTTTTTTCGGACAAATCTTGGCTATTCGACTTTACGACAAATTATCCGGTGCCACGCTCAGGCGGCAAGACTGTCTTGGCACTTCGGTGCTCTCGTATAATGGCCAAGCAAAAACATTCATATGGTTCTTCTCGATCGCGTTGTTCAGACAGTCAACAACGCAGACGACCATATCCCTCACCGTCTCTCTCATGCCCCTCGTCGTCTGTCTTATCGATCCTTGCAACTATCGCGGCCAGTACACACATAGTCGACGGAAGCCCACTCCCGCTACCGACTCCACCCCCTTCTTTTCTATGTCCCTTCATAGAGAACGAAAGCTTTCAACCAATCATAGCCTCTAGCAGTGTCTTTTATCCAACTTCTTCTTCCCTGTCCTCAGCATCACCTACATCTACCTCCTCCAAGTCCGGTAGACCGGTGGCCGACAAATATATCCAAGGGGACGACGGTCTTTGGCGAAAGACGGATGAGTGGACTTTGTTCGGTTCAACAGTTCGTTCTCCCGTCATTATCCAAGTTCTCGCTTAATATGTTTATCTGTAGTGCTGCTCGACGTCTTCTGACATTGACGTCCAGACTGCGCAAACTTCCGCGCCTGTTTCCATAACACAATCACAGCAACTTGACTCTGTCCTTCCCGCTGGTTGGACCTCATCAACTTCATCTACCAATGAGACAGATTCTATCATTATCTTGTCACTAGCCATAGTTTTGGCGGTGTCAATTTGCTTCTTCATGGTAGGCTGTATCATTTGGAGAAAGAGGCGGAAGAAACAGTCGAAGAGAGAGAAGAAGATGAACGACGTGGAGTTAAAAACTAGACACAAGGCAGATGTCGACGATCGATCAGAGGACGGGGACAAGGAAAAAGAGGCTCGTGGAAAGCTTCGCGTATGGGCCAGGGCAAGCGCCCGATGGAAGGCCAACATTCGACATTCTGCTCGTCGACGCAAGAATCGCCGTCACGCACTCCCGACGGGAAGGCTAAGTCGACCGCAATCCCCAATATTACGCGAGGTGTCCATCCCTCCATCATCCCCTCCCTCATCTCGGCGGCATTCAATAGTATCAACCTGTGAAGATTCTCATGTCGCTACCATTCACTCTCCCGAGATTTCTCCCACCCCCACACAACCCCTTCCTACATCAGCTCCATCTAGCCCAGGCATAGTTTCGTCACCACCTGCTTACATGTCTCCCGCATCACAAATGCGTCCTGTCACTGAAGATTATCCTCAGGGAGCATCCCACGTAAACCATGATGGCGCTATGTCACGCCGAGCGTCACTGCTATTCGGTCGCCATGACTTTCCACCTGCACCCGAAGATGACGAAATTCCCTACCAGCCTAGCTATGCTGGGCACATTGCCATTGATGATAAGGCGCATCTCGCTCGTATGGCATGTTCCGCTAGTGCGCCTCCTGCACCTCCTGCAAATGAAGAGGGCCCAGGCGAGAGTTCCTTACCAGTCCATGAGTCTGCCCCTGCATGGCATGAGGATTTTGAGTTCCATCCAGGCACTGCCGCGACCCTCGCGACATCTCCATTCGAGGTCGGTATTTCGAACCTCCCGACACCGCCTTCGAAAAGTCTATTATCGTTCACATACTTTGACGGGCACAGTTATTTGGAGGATATCACCGCTTTAGATCCTATCGCATCTATGCCCCCATACGAGGAAGGACCTAGTACCCTTCCCTTCGAGGAGGTTCTGCATGCTTCCGCTCCTCCGCTTCTGAATGATGACCAAGCTTTTGATCATTGGGAAAGCGGTGCCCCCGAATCATCTAACGCGGACGGTGAATGCGACACTCCCATTCCATCGTCTCCTTCTCAGCCCACATTGTCGCGCCCGTTATATGCATCTAGTGATCAGCCTTCTGCTCCTCCTGATCAGGCTAGTGTTGGCAGGGGTGGGGCCCTTCCGATATATCGACCCTAGTTGTGGGTTTTCCACTTCATGCAGGACCTTGGAAATTGTAGTGTACCATATACCTAATTATCGCTGTCTTCACGGACATTTTTACTCGCATATCACAACGTTGCCGCAAACATTGGTTGCAGTACCTTGAACACTTGCAATACTTATGTATTTGACAAAGGCGAAACAGTACATAGCCACCTGTGAAAATGCGTGCAAAGCTGCCGTATGAGCTCAAACCATCAAACTAACTGTCTTTCCGATAAGGGACTTGAGAACGACTATGTACGTAGTTACTACATACTCTTTGAGGCTGACTCCGGGATAGATTATATTTGATATAATTTTACTTTTTTTACATAAATTGTTATGTGACCAAAAATAGTAGTCGCACTTTGGGTAGTACGAAGCATCGGCTCTAGCAAAGATATCGAGGCTGCTTCACGATCACCTATTCAACCCGCACAGGTTATCTGAAATGGGCAAGTCGCAGAAAAAACGGTCGATGCGTCGACACAATCCCATGCGGGTGCCAGATTCACATCTTCCCAAAGGTCTGGAATCAGCAGCTTCATCCTCCCCCAAAAATGAAGCAGTATTGCCTATCATCCAAAAGGTGCGTCAGATGACAAGATCGATGTACGGGGAATTCATATTTGTGCTGTAGTTGGAGAGCCCAGACGCTGCTGAGCGCAAGTGGGCATGCGTCGCTGTGTCCAGTCTCATACAAAATGATCCATCTACGCGACGGCTACTGCAAGGGAAAAATGTCGTCGGCGCGCTCATCACGCGCTTATCCGACAGCGAGGAGGAGGTTTGGATCGAAGCCGCTGGGGCGCTGAGGTTTGTATTTGCGTCATGATGATATCTTCACCTTATATCCTCGTTTCTCTCAGAAATCTGTGCATTGATGGAGGATACGATATATGCGCAGAAATGTACAATAAAAATATATTGGCTCCCCTTAAAACATTTGTGCCGAAGGTATGTTCAATATGCATCTTCATAAAAATGGGTTCGTCATCTACTCTCCCAGATATCGACTGCACTGTCGCAATTCTTGGAGTCACCCAAGATGGCTCCTGAAAATGCGCAGCAAGTAGTGTATGAATTTACCGAGAATTTCAATACTATACTCTGGTGTCTTTCGTAGGTGCATCAGTTTCTAATCGCATTGAATCGGTGTTGAACGGACGATCAGGGAGACATCAAATAAGGCTCTTAACGCAATCAATCAAATAAATCTTGTTCCCTTCTTGATGTCGTTCCTAGCCGCCCGAGCGAAATTGCCCATAGCTACTGTCACCGCTGCAGGTGCGATTATTGTTTTGAATCTGCTTTATGCGACTTACTGTGACCCAGCGCAATGCTTGTACGTCTTGACAGATGACAACCAGCCAGCTATAGATGAGCTGCGGTCGAATGCGGCGTACAGTACGTGTTTACTCGAAATTGTGCGCAGTGAAGATACTGCAAAGGGAAAGGATAAGGAAGCACCTGGGGATCGATTGATCACGTTAAAAGTGCTGACAACTGGTAAGGACTTTTTTGGTGGAAAGATTCCGGGCTGATCAAGATCAGGTATCCTCAGCAACGTATCACCTCTGCCTCCCACTAGTGGCGCATCAGGTGTCGACGTTGGCAAGGAAATCGTACTTCCACTGCTACAGCCAGTCGTGGCTTCCGTGTCTCTTATTGAAACATCGGCACTTGCTGAAAGCCTGGTCGCAAAATTGGTAAGTTGTCACCTTCAGTATTTCCTTGATGTTGTTGACGTGCCGTAAAGGCACTAGAACCTCCACAGATAGCAAATTTATCTCTAAAAGGTACTCCAAAGTCAGATCACAGGTCCGACACCGAGGTCGAACTTGAACGTTTGGAGAACAAGTTGCGCACTATCCAGCTTGCACTAGAAATTTTGACCGGAGCGTGCGCGACATTGCCTGACCCCATCTCAGAGCCCCAGGAAGGTGAACTTGATGCAGAGGAAGATGACGAAGGTATTTTTTTAAAATAAAAAATGGAGATGATGATTTGACATTCTGGTAGATAATGATGCCGAGTTAGAGGAAGATGTAACAGATGACATGGCCCTCGATGATGTTCCATTAACCAACGGCGCAACAACTACACGTCATCTACCCGCGCTCGTAGAACCCCTCATCACCCTTATCCAACCCGTTAGATTGTCTTTTCCTCCTGCAGCCGGGCAGTCCTCGCACCCACCGACAACATCGGTACTAAGTGCAATTCATGTTAGCGCACTCGAGTGCTTGAATAACGTATTCCTCTCATTAAGCGCGTCTCCAACCGCCGAATTATCTGCGGCATCCGCGAGCGGAAAACAGGTATGGGACGGAGTCTGGGCAACACTTGGGAGCGTAGGCACGGAAATTGCACGCGGTCAAGAGCGTAAACAGGAAATGTGGGAGATTGGTGTAGGTGTGCTCTGGGGAGTCGGTAATATCTGGAAGGGCAGCTTGGTAAGTCTTTTCATCGGTAAAAGATTCCGTGTTGAATCGTTATCAGGTACCCAACGAAGAGCAAGTCCAACTATTGATTCAGCTTTGTAACTCAAGCTCTGATCCTGCTGTTCGCGTGAAATGCATCGGCACTCTCGAGTGCCTGGCACAGCATCCACAATCTATTGATGCTAATCGAGTGAGTCGAGAGTCCTTCAATCATTCGGGAAACTGAAGAACGGGATTAGGTTATTGCAATGCACCTGCTGTCTATCCTCCCAACGTCCACGGCATCTTCGACCTATGGAACAGAGCCGCTGATCCAAGCACTGTCGGCTCTCATAGATATTTACTCCGACGAGAACCTCCCATACGATGTCAATTTCCGGCAGGGCAACTTCGTACAGCGTCTCGTGGATAGCGTCGAAGGCGTGCGTAAATGCGTGCGGGCAATCGATAGGCGAAAGGAGCGAGATTTGAAACTGAGAGGAGAGGAGATGCGAGATAACTTGGTTGCCTTCATCAAGTACCGAAAGGCCTTGCGATTTTGATCCCTCAGTATCACAAAAACATATGTGGGTATCTATTGTTGCTCCGGGAAAGCTACAGTTAGCTCCATGCATCATGGTCCCAACGCCCGGACTCCAGATGACTGGGGTGCCAATAGGATGGATGTATCCGTCTGCATTCAAAAGCCACACCATGATTCTGGCAGCTGAGAGCAATATCTGAGATGGCGAGCTTATCCGTGTCCGACCTTCCTGCATTCATAATGATCTGTCTCGGATTGCTGTCTGTAGACTTCAGCAAGCCATGCTCAAGAGCATCCAGGATATTCCAAAGAGGCACTGAACTAGGAAAAATGAGAGTCGGGAGCGCTGTATACACGCTGTAACGCGGTGGAGCGTCGAGGATAAGAACTCGAACTGTGGACATATACGGGACAAGGTTTTTCAGAAAACATGGTGTGCCCAAGCGAAGATGAGTTACGTTCGGAAAAGATGCAAGGATAGAACCCAGTGAAGCTGATGGATGACGCGCTATATGCAAATGCGTCACTGACCAAACGACGACACCGGAAAAAGGGCATGCAAAAGAGTTGTGGAGGGGAGGCCAGCAAATGCGGAGGTGCGTGAGGGATTGCGTTTTTGCAAGGAGACGTTGGAGGATCGTGCCGAAATAGTCTCGCCTGTCGGCTATGATGGCAAGGCACATGAACCGTGTCTCTGGAACATGTTTTGCAATCTCGTCGACGCGAAATTGCTTGTCCAAGGCGTCTAGCACGATGGATATGTAGCGAGCGCGTGGATCATGACGCGAGAGGAGCCTCTCATACATGACAAAGTCGGGCTTGGACTCGACGAAGGCATAACGCAACACTACGTCGTAGAGCACGTCGCGCCATACCTTGGACAAGATTGAGATGACGCCAAAGAAATGCCATCTAGTATTAGAGTCGCCGATGGAACACCATGCATCTACAAGGATTTTCTCAACGAGCTCATAAGGAAGAGCGCTCTTGTACTTCTGGAGTTGCGCTGCAAGAGGCTAAGTACTGTCAAGATGACGAACCTATGGTAGCCAACCTTTGCGTTTACGTAGGCAAAACAGTTTTGACGGCAATTTGAGTAGTTCACAGAGCATGTCAGCACTAGGTCGCAACAGTCAATATCGCTCAACGCGATTATAGAGGTCGACTTGCCTTATCATGGTGGCATACCCGGTGCCCTCGAGACGCACGCCGCACGTCTTTGTTCGCTTCCCATGAAATGTAAAACAGAATTCTACTTAGAAAGGTTCAGCGCTTCATTGTTATTCATTGAGGCACCAAGCTCTGAATCGCTTGGGGAGTGATGCTCGCTGCCTGTAGAGTCTTTCTTCTTTCATTACTCACAGTAAAGTGAAACGATCTCCCAGGACTTGACAGTCACGGTGCAGAAGATTGTACTTAGAAGAATAATGACTTCATAGTACTTGGCCTTCCAAATACAGTCGCATCACTATTACGGCCAGATGGTCCGTGCACTCAGTAGTGTCGGTATATATACGAGCTGCCCACCTTTCTAAATCTTCATACTTACCTTGATGGCATAGGCTCCTTCATCTACCTGGGTTTATGGGCCTTGGGGACCCTTCATAGCACGGCGACCTTGTCCATACAGAGGGTAACCACGGTTTGTATGGGCTCCGGCTCATGCACCGTCTCAATATTTTCCTGTCCTGCCACGGCCACTCTGGCTGGGCAGGCCGTTTTTTTTCGACCCTTGAAGCTCCTAACCCTAACCCTAACATACTCCAAAACAAGAAGAGGGGAGGTCTATAATGGCAATGACAAGGAATTACTTCGGACTGTACATTTGAGCTTGCCATAACCACTCGTCAATTGCAAAAATATGTTCTTTTAAAGAGTTGCAGATTGTGATACATTCATAGTTTCTACATGTGCTATACAAACCTTCCAATACATGATAATTGGGCTCAGTCTTCTCGTACAACTCTTGTTCCCTGAAATTACTTCAGTTTATCTTCACGTGAGAAGTGGAGAACTCAAGCACGAACTTGTGCGCTGTCAAACGGATTCAATCCAGCGGCAACTCGGCTGCTCGCGATTATTGCGCTCCAGTCAAGGACGTCCCACTGCTGTGTCCCTGCAAGTACTTGTGCTTGGTACATCGCCCGTGCGCTGATCAGGCTGCGGAACGCGTTGTCAACTACAAATGAGTAAGTATCTTATGGTGCCTAAAGGTCGGATCGTTGAGATACCTGCAGGCATCGGGCAATTTAGCTCCGCACTCAGGCGACGGGCATGACTGGGATGAATCATTGTGTAAGGAAAAAAATTATTATGCAAGAGCGAAGCCGGACACTAACTTGGCATCTTTGATTCCACCATCAATGGCAAAGCCTGCAGAGCCGTCAAACAGGTCGTTGACCATTTTGTTCCCGTAAGCTATGAAACTATTGTCGTCCACGTGTATCAGTGATCCGAAGCAATGCACATAAGTAGCTGGCAGCATACGTACCCTGGTGAGGGCATGATCTCTGAACGCGGTCATTGATCAGCACGTCATGGTACGGTAGAAAGCGATCTAATGTTCACCTTTGATCAATTCGTAAACAGTCCGCTGTCCAATGCCAGACTTTTCTCCGAAGGTCAGGGTTTCGGCGAGGAGTTCGTTCGCGCCCATGATCATACCATTACCGATCAATTTTAATGTCGGAGCTAAGATAGTATCTTTCAGACTTTATTCGCTATCCAACTCATGTGTTCTTACCTTTCTCTACGTTCCCACCAAGGTCAATGACCTTGCGACCCACCGCGGGAACAAGAAGAAAAGCGACTTCCTTCTTGGAGCGATAATCCCCACTCATGACGATAACGAGTGTTCCAATATCTGCCCACGCAGGAGGTCCGAAGATAGGTGAAGTGACAAAGTGGGTATGCGGATTGCTCGACAGCAGTCTGTCAAGATCGCCTGCGGAAGGCTTATTCAGGTCAGTTGATGGCAAAAAAAGCTTTCACGCACCAGCCAGTGTTGGGTAAATCTGACATGATATGTGAGCATGACGTTTAATTGTGGATATCAGAAGACTTACTGTGCTCATTTCAACGAAGATTTTGGCCCTGGTAGGAGGTGATTGCTGATGACAACAATATGATTATCTTATCTTGCAAGAAGATAAGATTATGACGTACGTCGAGAGCCTTTGAAAACTCGTTATATATGCTCGATACCACAGCATCATTCGCGAGATTAGTGAAGATGACATCACATTCCGTAGCCACTTGCTCGAGGGTATCAGCAACTTTGACGGCGGATGCTCCAACTTCTGCGAGAAGCTTCTGCGACTTTGCCACACTCCTATTGTAAACAAGGACAGGCAACCCATGAGATTTGCGGGAGCTAGCTAGATTGCGGGCCATAAAATAGCCCATGGCCCCGAGGCCACAGAAGCCAATTTGGAGAGGATGTGTGCCAGGGGTCGAGGGTCGAGAGAAAGGGACTGCGCCTACATTGAGGGCTGGAGTCTGAAGACGGTTTTCTGCCATAGTGTGAGGGTATACAAGAGATCAGATAATCAGCACTGACTCGAAGGAACGCACCTGGTATTTAAGTATCAGGCTCAATATATTTCATCGAGGAGCACGCCGTATTCCCACGAGACACCGCGCTATAATTAATAGAGCCATGGTCCCATGGAATTAAATACTGATGCAAAAAATGACCACGTAGTCAGTTTCAGCGAGCGTTTGGAGCTTGGAGGCTTGCACTCTTGCAACTTTTCACTGGGAGGTCCGGGCCCGAGCTTATAGCTGCGGATGGCTACTATTACAGCTGCTTTCATAATTCATATCGATAAGGTCCTTGAGAAGCGCATTCATCAGACCTCACGTGATGTGACAAGACTGACAGTAGGAACGAATAATTATAAAAAGAAACAAGGAATTGCCTCCGGGCGATGCATCTCAATTTCTTTGCG
>PVYE01000674.1:0-12130 GCA_002995055.1 Rhizopogon rudus | reverse complement strand
TCAGCTCAATGAGCACTCAATGAGAAGTTTGAACTTTTAGATGTAACGTTCATCAACCTAAGTAATAGTAGTACTACTTATATTCGGGTTTAGTCTCCTCAGGCTGCACCTTAAGGTCAACGTCAACGTCAATGTAAGTTTGAAGAGCATCCGATTATCCTTTGTTCCATGTACTTCGGGCCCATCGTCGGGACGTTGACGATCATCGTTTGGTTTTTGTGACACGGAGCATCATATGGAATGGAATGGTGTCAGTGAGTATATTTTCTTTTGCTACTACATTACCTTGTGCCGGACTTCTTTTCGGCACATTACAATATAGCCATATCCGCGGCTCACCGGTCCTCTGGCCATACTACGCTACTGTGCTTCAAGCTTGTAGTTGAACTGTCAGGAATCGACCAACCATAGTCTCCGGGAAATCAAAGGCTTGCCAGGTACTGATTCTACACAAGTATGGTTGGTGGGCAGGCCAGTGGGTGCGGAGAACGGTGAACCGAGGTTTGCTCTAATATGCATTCAGGTGAGGTAAGTAATCATTTCCGATCACAAAACTTGCAATTTAAGCTTGTGTATCGTCATTAGGGGAATTCGAAGCACGTAAGAGAATGGAAAGGCTATAAAATGCCTCATAAAAATGCCTCATAGACAACTCACTCGAAAGTCTTACTCAGTGTGTGCACAAGCAAACAGTCATCATGGCGAAGTTTCGCTCTCTATCTGCCTGGGGTCTGGCCCTCGCGTCGTCTTGTGCGGCACTCGACACTCAACTGTTCATCTCAAACGCCATTGTTGCTCCGGATGGTTATCCAATGGAGTATGTGATTCGTGTGGAACTGGTGGAAATCTCATGTGCCTAATCAAAATTTCAGATCTATCGTGGTCAATGGTCAATATCCTGGACCGGTCCTCACGGCACAGAAGGTATGAGTCCGTTTTATGTAGCGACCCATACTAGGACTTACTGCATTAAGGGCGAGCGCTTTCAAATAAATGTCGTGAATCAGCTGGTGGATGAGTCGATGAACAAGACCACATCCATTGTTCGTTTCTTCTTTTACTCCGGGACCTCGCTGACCTCGCTCTAGCACTGGCATGGTATTAAGCAACTTAGGTCGAACGAAATGGATGGAGCGGCAATGGTGACACAGTGTCCCATAGCGTCGGGGCAATCTTTCTTGTATGACTTCACACCGGTGGACCAGAGTGGATCATTTTGGTGCGAAATAACAATAAATTTCTGCTACGCAAATTATCATTGACTGGTGGACTAGGTATCATTCACATCTCGGGCTCCAGTACTGTTGGTGATTCATTCTTCGCTGGAGTAAACACATTTTATTTTGGATACAGGTGAAGGTCTGAGAGGATCCCTGATCATCTACGACCCGGAAGATCCCCACC
Source organism: Rhizopogon rudus (assembly GCA_002995055.1). NCBI lineage: Eukaryota > Fungi > Basidiomycota > Agaricomycetes > Boletales > Rhizopogonaceae > Rhizopogon > Rhizopogon rudus. The sequence goes on along the minus strand of PVYE01000674.1, from coordinate 10,726 downwards.
TGGGCCTGTATGATGTTGATGACGGTCGGTTTCAACCTCGGTTACGTGCGTAGTTGGGCATGTGCTAACAACAAAGTAGAATCGACCATCATTAATCTCATGGATTGGTAAGATGACTCCCCCTTTCACTCTCAATGTAACCACATAAATCATCTCATCAAAGGTATCACGTGAACGCCAACGAGGTCGGTGTGGGCCCTGCCGATGCTACTCTCATCAATGGCCGCGGCCGTTACAACGGCGGACCGCTAGTACCTCTTTCTGTCATAAACGTTATGCAAGGTAGACGCTATCGCATGCGGTTGACGAATATGGCATGCAGGCCAAACTACGTGTTCTCGATTGACAACCACAATTTTACGGTCATCGAGGCAGATGGTCACAACACGGTACCTGTGGTTGTCGACTCCATCCGAATACTCGCCGGACAACGGTACTCTTTTATCCTGGAAGCAAATCAGCCAGTCGACAACTACTGGATTCTCGCGGATCCCAATCTTAAACCGGGCTTTACTAGCACAGGAGGGCTCAATTCCGCGATACTTAGATATGACAGAGCTCCGCTATCTGACCCCCCGACCAGGGTGTGGACCTTGACTACTCCTTTGTTGGAAACGAACTTGCATGCACTGGAGGACTCTGCAGCGCCTGGTCTCCCCCAACCTGGTGGCGCAGACGTGTCGTTGAGCCTACAAAGTGTATTTGATCCCATCCATACGAAATATCTCATTAATGGCACCACCTACACCTCGCCGTCCACTCCGGTTTTATTGCAAATTCTAAGCGGACAACTGGATGCTTCTAAGCTGCAACCTCAGGGGTCTGTTTACGCTTTGCCTGCCAACAAGGTGATTGAGTTGTCTATACCCGGCGGACAGCCCGACGGACCAGTAAGCAATGTATTCTTTTTGTCCTAATATTTACTAAGCACCATCCTAGCATCCTTTCCATTTGCATGGTGTGAGCATCGCTTGTCATGTTCGGTTTGCACTCCGTCTCACATTTTGCACAGCACTCCTTCTCGGTTGTAAGAAGTGCTGGAAGCACCACATACAACTACAACAATCCTGTGCGACGGGATACAACAGGCAATGGTTTACTCGGTTCGGATAATGTGACAATCCGCTTTGTAACTGATAATCCGGGGCCGTGGTTCTTCCACTGGTATGATTAAGATAGTGTTATGTCGTATGGCTACTGACATTCCTTCTAGTCACATTGACTGGCACCTTGAACAGTTGGTATTATCTCCTACTCATGTAACCTAGCTGAGCAATTTTTTAGGGGCATGGCTGTGGTCTTCGCAGCAGACGCCCAGGATACTGCAGCGGCTCTAAACATACCAGGTAAGCCTTAATATATATCCGTCTTCGTGACCTCATTTCTGGCTCTTGCAGCATCAGCACCATGGAATAATTTGTGTCCGATCTACGACAGATTAGCGCCGACAGACCTATAGAGGATCATTCGTGGAGCCCCATCACGAGCGTGGTATGAAGCGCGTCATCGGTCATTGAATTTGTAGGCCGATCCGTCAGAACACCCAATATATCACTGTCATTTTTCATTTCTTCTTCAATTGTTTTTGCTTCACGCTACATACTAAATACGGCAGACGCACACCTTTGCACCTCAGTCTCGGACTGAGGAGCGCATACTATTCTCATTATTCTGTAGAACAAGATACTTCATTTTGTACCTCTAGCCTCGTGCGTTAGGCGTTAGGTTCATACATTAATATTGTCAATTTAGTCTCGCTTACCGTCGACTGAGGCTCTGAATCGTGCCTTAGCTCTCACCTGAGACTTTTACATACTCCACTTCTGAATGATAATATTAAGGAACGTGTGGTACTTCTATGCTGCGTGCCCGTCCCTGCCACGACTCCCGCTGCTGCACACTCTATTCAGTTCCGCTGCAAAAATGCGATTTGCTGGTTCAGGCGGTGGTGATTAAACAAGGGTAAGTGTAATTTGAGAGAAGACATCTATCGATATGGATAACCATACATAATACTCGTACTTATTCGTGAATCGTAGGGGGAAAACATGACATGCTGATATATCAGATAGCATAAATCGACTTCAATCGCCAAAAGGTCCAAGTTTGAAATCACCAGTGTAACGAAATGCTATATATGTCCTTGCGTGAAAAACAAAGGAAACGGAGTTGTCCAAGGAAATTCGAGCATGCTAACGAGCGCTACCAAGACCCCCTAAAACCTTGGGGGGCACATAAATGTCTTCTTTCCCCTCCGCCGAGTTACGGCCTGAGTCATCGACGCCGTACTTGAGCGCAACCAGTTGAAAAACATTTTGAAAGGTAACTTGCTAGAAGGAGACGCCAGAGATGGCGACGGCACGTCTGGTGCGGAGCGGCAGCTGGATGGTAGTTGGACGACAGGGGTGCACGCGGCCAGACTGGTGATCTCGCGAGGAAGACTGTGGCACTTTTCTATGGGGTATGTGATGTGAGAAGTGGTTCTGTTGACATCCCCCCTGTTCCTTCTGTGGACCCTAGAACGTCTGGTGAGACGAGTCCTGTATTGCGTCACGGGTACCACGAAAATCTCCTCGTCGGGCGCGGTTGAACCAACAGTGATATTATCAAGTTCCCCTAAAGCTCCCTCAGCCTCGGGGTATGTAAAATCCATCCAAGTGAAGAAATCCGCAGGTTCCTGGAACGTCGCGAGTATACCAAGCGGAGATGCTTGCGATAGTAATTCTTGCAAAGGAGCGGATATACGAATCGCCTGGCGCTTGAGAATTACCAGAGGATATGACTCCTCAGATGGCGTAGTAAGCTGCTGAGGCATCGAGGGCACAGGGATAGGGAGTTCTGGGACATGCTGAGGGATGGTCGAAACGTTGTCATTAATGCGGGAGATGGCACTTTGTGCAGACATTGACATTGTGGACAAATTGGATCAAAGGAAGTTTAAAGATCGTGAATGCTAGAGACAGAAAGACGATTCAGAGGTCCTTTTATAGTGCTGAATAGGGGCCTCGGACTTGAATGGTCGGAACGGATGTTTATTTGATCGAGGAACTTGATCCGCATGCCGACCAACCGATCGGACCGTAGTCTTAGATCGTCATCCAAAATATTTGAATTTATCATCGGAAGCACGAGGTATAGCAGCATTCCAACCGTGAATTGTATATTACGATGTCCGGTAAAAATGTTATTATACAGGCTCCCAAGTCCAATATTCTAGTCCCCGTGGATGATCCGTATCAAATGCAATAAACGAAAGTGATGGCAAGCAGGCGGGCAAAGTGAGAGGATACAATACACTATAAGTCAATATCCGGGTTCATCAGACGGTCCTTGCAAGAGCTGTCGAGTCCCACGACGAGACGTCCTGCGTCGGCGCATCGAGATCAAAGGTACCCTCCCCATCAGCTCTCGCACCATCGGCAATTCCTAGCAAGCCAGAACCAGAACCATCCTCCACAATTGCGCCAAATATCCCATCTTCTCCCTTGCTCCCTGACCCTGACAGACTTGTCGCATAACTGCTTCTGCCCGTAGAAGCGGATACGTCGGACCTCTCGCTCATCCGGCTGGGCACACGTGATGCGTCTTCTTTAACACTCATACTCGACACACTTCCCAGAGCACTTATACGGCCATCCGATCGAAGACTCCCTCGACTGGACGCCATGCGCAAGCTTTCAGGACGCTTCAGAATCGCATCGGCCAAAATACTATTTTGCCATGCGTCCTCTTGATCCTCCTCCGCTTCGCTGATGTCATCGCTATGAATTCCCGAAGAAGACTTTGAACTGCGCCGCCGTCGCCTTCCACGCGACGGCGATGACCCTGCTGACGAAGACGTGTCAGAAGTATAATGGCCAGTTCTACCGCCTGCATGTCCATTTGCAACGCTGCTTGCACGACTCGTAGGCATCCCAAAACCAGAGAAAATTAGAGGCGACATTCCAGCTCCTCCATAAGCACCTGGAAAGTTGGAGTATGGGTGGTACGACGACGCAAGGAGTGCTTGTACGTGAGTGGGTGGAGTGTAATTCAAGTTCTGGGGTGGACCGTTATGCGAGGAATTGGGACCGTAAGGATGCAGGCGTGGAGATGGAGATGTCGGAGATGAGAAAGAAGACGAGGGCTGAGCGGGAGGTTGAGGTTGAGCTTGCGTATGGGTCTGAAATGTGGCGAGGACAGAATATGCTGCCTGAAGCTGCTGCATGAGGTGATGGATTTGGGCTTGTAGCTGGGGAAAAGGTCAGTTGCATGATTGAAGAGCACCACACGATGTGAGTCGCATGAGGCTCAAGAGAGGAATACTCACTTCGCTTTCTCTTCTCCTCCAAGCGATCACATCCTCATTCCATCGCCACTTTAAGTCTTCATTCTCCTTCCCCATGCATTCAGCCTCTCCGCGGGCCTTCTTTTCTCGTAATCTCGCAGCTCCGAGAGCACCGCGCATCGACGCGAGCTGCGTTTGAGCACTCAAAGGGCCAGCAGGTGAATCTGTGCGTCCATTATGAGCAGATGCTCCTGGTGGGGGCGTCGAGCCTCGCGAAGTGGTTTGTATTGGAGGCATCGCTTTCTTGCCGCTCAGGATTGGACTTTCAATGGTGCTCGGATGGGTATGGGTGTGATCATTGGCAGACGCCTGGAGTGGGTTCAAAGTGGGAAATGTGACATGTGGCAGTGTTGGTGAAGAGCCTGAGGAAGATGACGGTACTCCAGTATCCAATCCCGGATTTTGGTGCAAGGAGTAACTGGATGCGGATGCAGAGGAGGGTGGAGTAATTCGTGGAGGAGAAACGTGAGACGACGATGTCAAAAAGATATTATCTGGAATAGAGCTCGAAATCGCGAAATTCCCATTGGTATTGTCAGCTCCACGCTGCTTAGACATGAATCGAGGGGGCTTAGAGTTAGTGCGAATACTTGCAGTGTATGCTTGTGATTGTCCATCCAAATCCAACGCGTGAGTAGACGCAGATACGTATAGCGGCATAGGCTGAGACTGAGGGTGAGAAGTGGATAAGGATGCACGTTCATGTATATCGTGGTCTTCTGTCAATATCGAGGAAGATGATTCTGGAATGGAGGGAGCGGGATCGCCGAGATGACAGGGGCTCTCGGCTGGTTGTGTGTTGTGAGTGGTGTCAGGTGGACACGCGTGCTCAGAGCGTGAAGGACGCATGGCAGAGTGATGGTACGCGATGGTATTCTGATGCGAAACGGATACTGGCTCAGATGTGGATGCCGTCATGCAAGCAGGTGGCTGGCAACGTTCCTCGTGGCTTGCTCCTGTCACCGGTGATTCCGCGTTTAGATGCGACGGCGAATTTTCTTCAGGGCTATTGAGAGCAGGTGAAGATAAAGGAGATGTGGGGAGTGCAAGGTTATCGTTGCTTGACATCGACTTGGACTCTGTCTCGAGTGCCAGAGATTCGCTATGATTATGATCTTGATGAGTGGGAAGTTTAATCGCATTAAGAAGAGGCTTTGTCTTCTTTCCACCCTTGAGAAGCTCCTTATACGGAACTTTTGCCCTTCTGCGACGCTCCTTGGACCGGGAAGGCTTCTCGTCGGTGCTGGTGGATGTGGATGATTCCGGGGTGCTCAGTTGTTCAGGAACTTTCATATCGTACTCCCCAGGAGCACGACTAGCCAGATGAAAAGTGCAGAGAGCAGCGGTGAGTACGGATTGGGAGGAGTGGGCTGACTGAGAATCGGGGCGGCCGTTCACGGGATGATTGTCCCCGTGCTTTGCCCGCCAGAGGAGGAGGGAGGCAACGGCGAGGGCAAGGGAAGAGAAGGTGAAGAGGAAGATACGGTTGTCCTCGGCGAGCAGCCAGTTGTGTGCGTGCTCTCGCTCACTGTCGTGCATAACGACAAGGAAGGGACAATTGCAAGATACTCTTGAGTCTTGAGATGGCCAAGTCAGTGGCGTCCACCAAACTTTGTCATTTTCAGTCTCCGATTACGAGATTTACTATAAATAGTTGAATTATTATTATCATAGTAGCTTGTGGCTAAAATGATGGCCGCTTCCTTTGTTCGTGGTGCTGTCGCCAGTCGATATAATATGTGCACCTGCGTAGTACATTGCATGGGTGCCGGTGATTGTCCTTTTATCCTGGCCTTATATAGAACGAATGTAAAGTTTAAAAGTTTAAACCAGGTCATAAACTGGGGATGTTGCCAATTGGATCACAATATCAATATTAATCCCCGACGGCCTCATGTCCAGAGTTTCGTATGCCTCGTCCTGCTACTCTTAAGCCCTCACGTTACACCTCGCTCTATGAAAAAGAATCGGTTCAACGTTGATGTCCCGTTACTCAATCATCCGTCAGAAACTGGCCCAGATGATAATATACTATCGACGAATAAGTAGACGACAAGAGTATACCTACAATGTTCAGATTGGTTACAGTCCATCCTACACGTTAACGTTAAAGGGGGAATGAGAATCGCCGACGTCAAGTGTTGTGTCTAAAAGGATACTAGGGTGAAGAATATTAATACTGACCTGTCATAGGAGATAGTCAACCGGCGCTTGCCGGGACAACAAGATAGACACGGCCAATTGTGCCCTCGAACCTCCTCGAACCTGCGAAGAAACTTTGCAAGATACAGGCATAATGTGCAAGATACAAGATGATGTGTATTGTGTATGCAAGGCTGTCGCGAGTCCTATTGGAAGGCGGCCTGACACAAGCCCTGAGGCTGCTGATGGTCCATGTTGACTCAGTTGCCTAGCAGTGTGTAGCTCTGCTGGCACATGCTGAGTATCTCATCTTTCCTTGTTCACTTCCTCCACTCGTCCCTCCCCTTGTTCATTTCCTCGTTTCTTGTTCCTTGGTTTTGACAGTGACATTCTGATGTACTGCGCAAGGTGCCTGTTACGACCCTTGTTTCTCACTTAGTACTGACTCGATCACAGAAAAGCCATAAAAGCCCCAATGTGTGCCTTAATCCGTCAGATTCTCGACACAGCTATGGCTGTCTGGGTTGTGACTATGACCATAATCCGAAAGAAGTCCTTTTCGGATTGTGTATGTCGTAGTCACGACCCAGATTAGGTACGAATGCAATGATTTGTGACTGCATGCTTGATGCTCTAGTTACACTCCTTCTATCAGTTTTTACAGGTTCGATATCATGCTCCGCAATGCCCCATACTTCTCCCCAGACGGTCAACTCTGATCCACACTCTGTGATGCCGCCCATTTACCCTTGCTACGATGATTAGGGGCGAAAATTGAATAACCACTCGCGATCTCCTCTCAAACATCTGCAGCAACCACGGTTTGGTTGTACCAGAAGTCACTTCGCACACTATTTGTTTCATGATCTCCATCTGCTCTCACACAATGCACAGCCCTCATCGCTGCGATTGAGCAGAGCACTCAAAATGCTGTCCTCGACCTCAAGTTAGCAACCTCCCTCCATTCGCTACACTCACCTCAAAACAATCAGTTCAGTGTTCCAGGAACTCAACCAGCACAGTGTCATGAGACACATTACCCCGCCGTGCGTTTACCCGCTTGTATATGAACTTAAGTTATTCCTTTCATCTGATAGTAGAATTTCGCGAGGCAATATACTTGGCCTCTCGAATATATCTTGATTCAATCCTAATGAGGACCCAGGTTTGCAGAAATGAACCCCTTTTACATTCTGGTTAACGATGAAGTCTTATAATTGTAACTGCCGAGATACCCTGAGGCTGTGTGTGGTGACACGCCTTCAGACGATTGAGTTAGGGACTCACTGCAGCGGCCGCGCACTCCGAGCGCTCCTGTTGGTCCACCGAATGCTCTTGCGGTTGGTCTAGCATCTGGGTGAAAAACTTCTCTTCGCAATAGCGGCCCACTCGGCGATTCAAGAGGTGATTACTACCAGCATTACTGTTGAATAAGCTACAGGTCTTACTCACATAGAATAAATCCAGTGATCACCATAATACGCACGATAGTTATAATTTACTCGTACAGCAATACTATTTAGCCAGGGGGATGGAAACCAAAATTATGGTGTCCGTATATAGGTGCTGCCCAGGTGGCAATGAGAACAACACAGCACAATACAATACGAGCGATAGCAAGGAGATAAACGCCCACAACAGAGCGAAGGTCACAAGGTACCGCCCTCCCATGTCATATCTTTCTCTGGTCGAAGAACACGGCTGTTCTCAAGATGACGCTGCAAAATGCCCTCGCGGACAGCGTTCATAACAAACCTCGTCACTTGCGTATCCTGTGCAAATCTGGTGCATGAGCCATGGACAAGAGAAACTACCAAAAAGAACGCACAATGACCGAAGTCTGGTGATAGTAGAGCGACCGCCGTCGCGTAGATAATTGATACTATGAACATGTTACAAACTTACTCATATCGAAGCAAGACGCAACCTACATGGTCATTTAGGAACTTATTCCTGAAATATTTCGTCACGTTCTCCACGTCGTTAGGGGCGCGCCCGTAGCTCGGGAAGTAGGTCTCTACCCTGAATCCTGCGTCGAGTCTCTCCTTTAGGATGTCCATCTCATTGAAGAGCAGGATTATACTCGCGTGTGCGAGGAGGGGATTCCCGCAAACTTTTCTCCAGAGGTACATTGAATCCTGTAGTTGGTTCAACTGTTTGTCTCCCTCGAGGGTTTCATTGAAAACGAGGGGCGCAAGGAAAATGATGGCTTGAACTACAGCCGATATCAATGATAGTACTTCCATATGACATCAAAACTGACCATCATCCAAGTAGGACGCCCAATGGGGTCGTATACCTCTACCCTCTGCGACATTATAAATGCACCATTCTGAACCTGAGTGCTATGTCAGGGGGAATACGGGATAGAGTAACATGAGGCACTACCATTTTGTACGAGGCGATGTTCTTCTATGCCGGAAGTTCGTGACCTAGCGCGTATGATATCCTCTAGGATATGATGGGCGCTGGCAATACAAAATTTAGGAATGCAACATACCTTCAGTCGGTTCGTAGTCTACCGCCGCGATCCTGGCCGTGTCATCGAGGAAAAACCCCGGTGAATCTCCCAACCGTACCCCGCGCCTCCTGAGTACTCCCCGTATGGACTCATCTTCCCATAAGGAAATGATGTCGTCCTTGAAAGCAGCAAGCATCAAAGTCGGATCGTCCTTGCCCCACTTGTCACTCGTCACTGGACGACACTGTGGACTACCTGAAGGGGCCGGTTGCACCAATGTAACTTTCTTCAAAACGGACTTCCATCTGCTACCAGCCTGTTCGCAAATTTCGGGCGTCATTGAGGGGTCGTAATGCTCTGGATATAACTGTCGCGTGATATTTGTCTCTATGGAAAGAAGGGGAAGAAGGTGCATTCGTGTACGTTGGTAGTGATCAAGTAGTGATGTTGATGTAGAGCCAGTAGGTGACCGAGAACATGGACCCGATATTTCCAACTCATTCTCCACTATGGAGAGAAGTGTTTTAACGGAACTGTGGCAGTAGTGACATGCAAAAACAAGTAATTGTGATCAGATGCTACTCACTCGATGAGATTCAGTTGTATGATGGTCTTCCATCTGAGTGCTTCGTCGTGGAAGTAGGTCGGATGTAATGCAAACTGCAAATCTGTAGAAACAGCAAATCAGATTCGGCGAGTTTAGTTTCGATATCACAATACACTCACTCCTCAACATTGCCAATTTTCCTGACTCGGGTTGTCCTAATCGTTGTGAAGGGCAACGTTAGCGCTGCTGTCAGAAGAGAATCATTGTGATATGCGCACCCATGACCAAGACCTTGATAGCCTTGTCCTTCTTCGTCAATAACTTCTTCGACTCCAGGATACCCTTGTCTATTTCACGAGAGACGCGTTGAGCTTCCCACTGCTCCTGCTTTTCTTTGAATATGTTTGACCATGCATGGTCTTGCAGAGGGGAAGTAAACCTCTCAAGGGGGGTTCGGGTTCGTCGTTTCATCTGAAACATGGAGGGAGAAACAAAGAGAATAAAGCGATGCGGTACGAGCGCTGTGGCTATGGTCACCGCAAACTGTACATACCATTACGAATACTAGGGGTTGTTGGAATATGTAAGCGAAGGTACTCGTGTTTTGCAACATGCAGTACACATGTTCAAGCTATGTCCCGCAGAGACGGTTGAAGATCTCCTTTTCGAGAACAAATGTAAGTGAACATACTTGCAATGGAACATCCCGACATAAAAGTCCGAGTTATACCTCACACGTGACGTCACTACTCCCCACTGCTTACCACAGAGAGACAAAGAGTTGAGCTCCTTGGTGGATGAAAGAGACAAGGCCCATAGGAAGTTAGCCGCAGTCATCGTTTCAGATTAGCAGAGGGAGTCTCTGCTGGATTACGTTTACGCTTGTGAATTGGAGTCATGATAATCATCACAGCCATTTGCAATCCGTTTGCGAACTTCAACTTGAAGTCGAAGGAGTGAGGAAATCCTTGGGGTTCGGGCGTGTTCTAGTCACCTAATAAAATGAAGATAGTCGTTCCTTTAGGCGCGTTCCTTCACTTATCCCGGCCCTACGTAGGCGTCGCATACGATTGACACGTGACCGCGTGTGCAAATCCTCCTATGTGTCTTTCGCGGAGCAGTCGCTCCCCATCAAAATGCTTGTCCTCCTAAAGTTACAGGTCCTAGTACGTATCACGGGTAGCATTGACACAACGTAGGATACAAGCTGTTGGAATACGGACATCGTATGCCGTACCCGAGGATATCG
>PVYE01000661.1:1006-22761 GCA_002995055.1 Rhizopogon rudus | reverse complement strand
AAAAGGAGTGGCTTCAAGGACGCGTCCGTTCCTTGCCAATGATAGACAAGCGCATAAGTCGCGACTTCGGTACGCTGCAGTGTGGCGTGGCTTGTTTTGCTATTATTAGCAGGAGATAACAAGAACGATTTCATGCCACCTACACCTTTGGGAAACGCTTTTCGATGTAGCTGTGGAAATCATAGAATATTTTCCATCGAGGATCTTCTTCTGGGGTGCCAAGATCGTCATAACACACAGTCCTATAATTTCCGTTTGAATCGAGTAGAATGACCCCTAACACGCAAATGCTCACGGAATCCTGACAGCAGCTCCCAGAGACTCGTATGCCTTGAGCTTGAACTCGTTGGTCCCGTACTCCGCGTCGAGGCTATCGATCAGTGACGCATAGTTCGAAGGGGAAATAGCAGAGACTTGTGGACACATAGAATCCTCATCGACCAATAACCTGTTGTCAGCAGGGAAGGCAGCGGAGGTAAGATAGGACCAGAAACGATGCGCAAGCAAAGCAAGGCTCAGACAACATGCGAAACTAAGTGCCTTCGAGCGCAAACCATTCCGCTGACGCTTGCGGTTTCGACTGTCGCCAGTCGTGTGCCATCCAAGTTCTGCATCTGGTTTCGCGCTCCAATGCGCAACCAAAGGTGCCTTTTCGTCACCGAAAGGCTCTCGCTCTGGAATCTGTGCTGTTTGGCTCATGATGATCCTCTGCAGAAGAGTACTAAGTTTCCTGTCGTCTGGGCGCATTGAAGACAGATAAGAAGATAAGGTGTGCAACAGCCTCACATATGCACCCAGCGCGCGTGAATTGCGTCAATCACATGGGAGCGAGACGGCCTTCCGATCCGATCCGAAGTCACCAGGTAGTATGCATGTGCATAAATCTTTCGGAATTCATTGTCGCTTCAGTGGTTGTAGCACATGGAACATTTATTAGCAAGAGAGGTCAGTTGTCTACCGTAGATGTGTGTAATCCTGTGGCGTTGATCTACTCACGCTGGAGTGAGCAAAACTTTAGACACTTCCCGAATAGGGCAAGCACATAATAAGGCCCTTCGCCATCCGAGGAGGACTGGGAAAGTAGCTGCTTGACTAGACAATGGCGTTTACATGTGAAATCAGGTTGGAAGTGTTGAGTCTACCACACAAGAGAATACTTCACAGACTCACCGGCGGCAGGTACCCAAGAACCTACTGGTTCCGGTTCGGTCAATTACCATGCAACCTGTCCAAACAACTTGAAGTACTACCGCTGTCGATACAGTAAGTACGACATTAGGTCACAAACAGCGTGTGCGTGAAAGGCACAACATGACTTATATAAGTCGGGACATGTACTGCGCTAACTTGCGGATGACTTCCCGTAGGCAACAACGTGCAGAATAGAATATATCGAAAAACACAGGTACCAAGTCAAAGATAACCTCTTCTGATCATCTTATCAACATTGCAGTACGGGCAACTTACAGATGAAGAGATGGAAATATTCTCGATGAGGAAGATACGCAGACTAGGACGATAAGATAGTCGCACCGACACTCCTGACCTAGGAAGATTGTTCCTGACTGCTGACAGTTGCTCGACCAATAATAGAGCAAGGATGCGTCATCCAATAGTGTCGTGCTGTGCCTTTGAATCGACAGTGGGAAATGCATGGAAATTCAGCGTTGAACGCGCGCTTGCTGTATGAACTTTGTAGGAGTTAAAATTTAAAATGAGAGAAAAATGGGCATCGCGGCAAACCGTCGAGAGTGAATTATTTTATCCTGTCCCACATGTTTTGAACCTGCAGAAAGATCTAAATTGGGAGATCGTTAGATGCCCACTGGAGGCTTCTGTTCTGTTGTCTCGACGTCGATGATCAAGAGAAGACTACTTGTCCCCGCGGGTTGGGATTGATTCATAACGGGCGGTCACGATTAGCGCTGTGACCGGTCACTGGGGAGTCTCACTGGGGTCTCCGTGTTCCTTGATCTTGCGTGACCTTACAGTAATACAAGTACACTTGTCACTGATCACTCCCTGACAAGGATTTGTCCTGGACCGAGATTAGGCCTGATTATGGTTGTCAGATGCAGACATGATGCAATACGGCATACATACGCAATCAAGCGCGGGGCCTCCGTGCAGGCCAGCGGAGATGATCATAATCATTGGCGTGTAAGCTGGTAGTTTCACCGCATTGCAGTGGCTGCTTCTCCAACGCCAAGTCAATTCGACCAGGCCTGTCTGCAAACGATTAAAAATAAGGTGGCCACTCAGGCTATTGGCAAAAGTAAAACCTTGTTTACTTACCCATCAGCAAACCAGTATCATGGAAGGCGCCCAGCGAGATGTTCTAATTCGAATAACCAGTAGGACTCCTGGGGAGTATGCAAGTGGGAACTGATGAAGAACACTACGTGAGGCCTGCGGAGATAGGAAAGGGAAGCCATCGATCCACATGCCAATTATAATAATGAAGGTTCTGTAGCATGTGCACACCCGGTGACCCTGCGACGGACACAGCCTAGATGATAAAATGCCGCCCGAGACATGCCCGAGACAGCCGGAGACATTATGAAAGGGTAAAAGGACGGAGCGAGAATGCAACGTGGAATTTCACCTGGTGAACTGCTGGATCAACTCGCGGCATCTGGGACCTACTGAAATGAGTTATTCCAAGAAACGTGCGGAACGCGTTTCAAGAGAGCATGTGGACCTGGAAGCAGCCTACAACCCATTTTAGCCACGTGTAGAGTCAATTAACTTTTCATCGCGATCTATCACTTCAACTACACACGCAGAAGCGCACGACTGTCCTTTGCTTACCTCAAAACTCAAGGCAGGCATTCAAGACGTATATAACCTCCTTCGAGGCTGAAAAACATCCCAGATCAGAGATCACCCACTTCCTTACTTCACTATCATGTCAGACAACGTCGTAGTATCCACCGACACTGGCTCCAGCCCAAGAGAATACAACGCTGCCAACGGGCCCAAGGCTATTATTAAGAATGTGGACATGACTGAAGAGATGCAGCAAGAGAGCGTTGACATCGCGACTGCCGCTCTCGAGAAATACAACATCGAGAAGGACATCGCTGCACAGATCAAGAAGGAGTTCGACAGACGACATGGCGCTACGTGGCATGTTGTGGTCGGAAAGAACTTTGGCAGCTATGTCACTCATGGTGCGTTTTTCGACATGAATCGTGTCTCTGGCCCAGCGGCAGGCGTGGTATTGTCGCGCATCGAATCTAAACTGATCTACCTCCTTCAGAAACCAAACACTTTATCTATTTCTACGTCGGATCGCTTGCCATCCTCATCTGGAAGTCATGAACCCAACTAGACTGTAGACTCAAGTCGGATAGACCAATGTCAGTTTCTTTATTCTCAAATGTTCCATTCCCTGACCAAATCCTAGTACAGACACGACTTGCCACTTTTTCTACGTTTATTGTACCTTTCTTTGAATCAGCATTTTGCCTTTGCGCGTCATCCGTCCTGTAATTACCCTGCTTTCGTGTACAGTCAATTGATTATTTTTCGTGGAAGATCGCCCATTACCAGTGTTTCAAACCCTCCCTGAGCAGTCTCTTAGAGAGCTTGACAAGCTCTCTATCAGGTGCTAATCATGTGCACCTTACATTTTCATTGCGCTAGGAAGGGCGATCGAACAGCTATCGAACGATATGGTATCAATACGAGAAGATGCAGGTCCAGTCGCGATTTCTATCAACTCTGTTCGATCCGTCCTACTAAGTATTAAGTACTTACCTAGCGGCTGCTCAACTTGTAAGCTTAAAATAGTTTCACTGGGAAGACCGCGGTCAAGTACAAAATCAAAATATATCCTTAGCGGCAGGCGTTGACCGCCCAAATGCTAAAACTTCCGAGCAGCTGTGAGTGGATGCGCGTTCAAGTTGTACAGAAGGAACGATTGTAGGATCTGCCTGGGACCAGGGCATGGGCTGGGCATGGAAGCTTGTGACTGGACCTAGTCGCTCGCTTTAGGCCGGCGGCTTGGTTGGTCACGCGCACGGTCAAAATGAGATTGCATAACGTGACTTACAAACCTCGAGAACTCGGAGTCGGAGACGAACCGCGGGCGCGTATCTTGCGACATGCTTTTCATTGATATCCGACGAATTCCTCCAGAAATCAAGCACTTTAACTGGATCGCTTGCCATACTCTCCGAGTCATGAAACCAACCACTATCGCAGCATTGGCAGTGCCTGTAGTTCGATCTTTGGCAACCAATAGCAAGCACTTTATCTATTTCTACGTCGGACCGCTTGCCATCATCTGGAATCATGAAACAGCGATGTAGACCAGATCAATATGAGTTTCTTTATTTCAATCATGCGTATTCGACGATGTTACCGACACAGCCCTTAGAGGCCCCTATCCCAACTATTTAAAGAATTGACCCATGAAGAGTCCCCTATCCTCATCGCACTCTCAACTTTTAACCACCATCGTCACTGCAAACCCTCCAATAAATTCTACAATATGTCCAGCAAACAGGTGCGTATCACATCACCTAATATCTTTGCTGCTCTCTGATAGTCCCTTTAGTGTTCTTCTCCGTCAGCTCTGAAAGCAGCATTTGAAGTTGTGAGCCGACAGGTTTCACTTCAGGAGACAGACGAATCCTGGAGTATAATCGAGCAGGGCATCGCCAAGCTCACTGAGTGTTGCAATAACCGTGGATACGAATCTGTCACAGAGATCATTGCCGGCATACGCTCGCTCTCAAGACCACTGAACAGCGCTATCAGCTCGAAGCGCACTAAGCTCTCCGGTGCTGCTATCAAACTGGTCACCGATCTACTAGCGGATTTGGGACCCGCATTTGAACCCCTTATTTTGCTATTCATCCAGTCTCTTCTTGGGCTTTGCGCTCAGACCAACAAGGTGCTCACGCGGCGTGCGAAGGAGTGCGTCTTCGCCGTGATTAGGGGTACCCAATCACCATCCATTCTGCCATACCTCGCGGAGTCGGCCAATCACAAGTCCGCTTCTCTACGATTGGTGGCCGCAGAAGGTGTTCTTGTTTACTTGAACTGCGTCAAACCCCTTGACATCGAGAAGGACAGTCGTCATGCTCGTCTTCTCGAGGACGTCATTAAGATGACTGTCAGGGACGCCAGTGCGGACGTAAGAAAAGTGGGGACAAAGATGATTGATGCATACAAAACTCTTCTACCTGACCGCATCGAAAGGTTTGTCCCAGACCCTTCCGTTCATAATAACGCGTCTCACATAAGCCATTCAGGTTACATGCACCATCAGTGCCACATGAAACGACCGGAAGAGGAAGGCCCGTCGGGTCCCTCCTGGCTCAGAAGGTAACTTCTGGCAAACTAGGGAGACAGGCTCGTCCTCTGAGCTCTAAGCTCCCACGAGATATATCCCAGTCCGCAGTGAGGCCGATCGCGTCATCAAAAGCCTCTGTTCGCCAAAGCGCACTTCCTCCCCGTTCGGACCCAGCTCCATCGTCTACAAGGGACGTCGTGCGTCCTTCAGCTTCCACCACTCGGCGCCCTCAGCGAGTAGGGAACATGCTCACAAAGGAACGCGACGACAAGTCCCATGCTAGTGGGGGTGCTTGTCGAGTTCAGGCTTCTCTACCACAAACTAGCAGCACTGAGATGACACGAGCCATTCGGAAGACCGCCGTTGCCGGGCCCGCAAGGTCTCACTCTGTGAGTTCGACCACCGCTGCTACCGTCCTGCCATCGTCTCGGACGGGACCACGACCATTCGCGAAAGCAGAGCATCCAGTAACGAGAGGTACCAGCTCTCAGATTGGCCATGGACTGTCCTCCACGGAAGTCGAGCGGCAGACGTCGGCTTCTCTTAGGAGCGTTTCTGCGTCTCGATCAGGCCAACAAGCCGTGGGTCGTAAGAAGCCAGTGTGGGGAGGACGGCCCCCGACTAAGGGCCCCGGGCCTGTTGTCAAGGCGGTTTCGAGCAAGGCAGCAAAGTTAGGAGAGTCATCCCAAGTCCATACTCCTAATGTCGTGGATGTGAGCCGTCCCTGCATTGACGCCACGGCTTCGACGTGCGACGTTGAGATCCAGAGCTCGCACTCTAAAACCCCGCAAGCCCATAGGACGCCCCTTTCATCCCTTGAGGGCGGAAACCTGTGTACACCGTCGGATGTCCCGCAATCTGTGCGCCGTCCCTCGAACCATCTCCCAAGAGCTCTGAGGCAATGCCGCGATTCAATATACATGGACTCGGAACGCCTGGAGTCTCCAGGAGATTGTATCGACGCCACGCTTTCCGAGTTGTTTCGCGACCGCCTAATCAGACCCCTCGTTTCCTGCATTCAGCACGAATTGGCGCCCACGCCCCCGTCGCATGACGTGCCCGTCCAGCGAGACGTGAGCCGTCCCTACATCAAGGTCGGTCGCGAAGGAGAAAGTTTATATTGGGCGCGCGGGGCCAAATTCGCCGTCTGTATGGACGACATGTACAATCTTGTGTAGAATTTTGTGTTCAGGTTACACAACGACTCGGGGCAAAACGCGCCACTCTCAACTACTATAGGTGAAAAGTTATATAAACTAGATACCTCATGTGGCCTAAACGAGTTTAGCACGAGTACCTTCGCTTACAAATTCCAATAACTCCAACATCTTGAAGGCGTTCAAGCTGCACAATTCCAATTCTCCCTAGACGCTCTAAGTGTTAGCAGCGCTCCCCTTTCACAATCTCACCGCAAAGCTCGTCCGTCGAGTCAAAGCCAGCGACTGAAATATTTCCGTTTTGAACCCACGTCGCTGTTGTCAACTACTACTATAAGGGAAGCCGCGTGAACCTCATTTACTTGGCCATTTAGAACCGCTCTTGGACATTTTAATATTGTAGTTTAGCCTTTGGATTGACCGCTCCTTAATTCATATCGACCGGAAAGTCAATGCTTTGAACGATAAAACTTATGAAGAATTTTAATTGCACCCCCATTTTCAGTCGCAATACATAGGACAAACGCGGACAAATCGAGGACGATCAGCGGCAGGGACCTTTTATCTCGACAACCACCTTTGCAAGACACTCTCCTCCCTCCTCATCGAACACCCCCGCATGAATCTCTCCAACGTCGTCTTCTGTCGGAATGCCCGAAACCTCAACCACCCTCCTGACATCGTCGTATTCTTTCAGCTCCAGCTGCAAGAAGCGCGGCAGAGCTTGCCCCGATGTCAGCCTCGCCTCTAATTTGGGGAGTACACCATTGACGGACGTCATGGGAATGCAGAACTTGAACCGCTCGCCAGCCCGTACGACGAATCGAGAAACTCTGCTTTCCTTCGTTACACCGACAGCACCGCGACCAGGCGGAGATGCGAGTGGCGAGAAAGTCTCATTAGACATAGAGCGTACGTTCGATGAACCTTCTCCCAGTGTGCGAACGTAATGCATGCCGATGCTAAGACTGTCAGTGGCATGGTGTGCATGCCTTCCTCGATAGACATTTGCTGTCTGACTGATGATTCTCTTTGTTCCCCGGGATGCATCCAACGTTGTTTGATTGCTAGACTGAGATCGTGGAGGGGGAACGGGGGAAAGATATGCGAACTGCTTGAGGCGAGGCGTTCCTGCGGTGGTCTGGATGATTCGGATAGTCTGAGGAAGTGATTCATAGGAAATGGTGCTTGCACTCAGTGTGCTTTCCCTCACGGTGCTAGAAGGATGCATGCGGTCAAAGGTTAAGTCATCGTGAATAAAATGAAGATATACCTTCTGCGAGCAGTGTCCTTAACAGCGGCAGGCGCTAGCTCTCGCGGGCTTCGCAGCGACCTTGGGGGACCAAAATCTGCTCGCCTTCGCGGGATAGACCTGTCATCGGTAGAGTTCGACGGAGAACCAACCAGACTAGCTACTGTGCTGGCTCGCTTCACTCTGAGCTCCGTGTCGCTGTGGGGATTATCGAGTGTATATTGCGAATCCGAGGAAGCCCTGACGTTTACGTAGTGACCTTCTAGGGGAAGCTCGTCCACGTCACGTCTTGGTGTCAACGGCGCAGGATAACCAATGACAGGCCTCGTCGGAGCAGCCTTGGCCTTGCATTTGTCGCTCGCGTTCCTCACAGTCTCCTTGATCCGTTCAAGTAACTCGCCCTTCCTCGTGACGCTGTGGCTATCGGCATGTGCGGTCGAAGACGCCTGAGGAACAGCATGCGGGAGGCCCAGTCCGAGATTTTCGTACACATTCAATGGGGTCCCAGACGGATTCCTGAGACTGCTTTTCTCCCCACTTGTACTCATATTTGCCTCCTTGGACCAGTTGGCATCCTTGCTAACTTGACGAAGAACGTTGCTGCCGTTGGCAGGGATCCCGTAGTACTTCGTCTTCTCATCCGAGCGAGGGAGCGCGCCTTCCTCGGCTAGCGCAGCTGGGTCTCGAACCCCCGTACGCCGCCTGTACAAGGCCACGGCAGCACCAAGGCAAGATATGCCACCGATGATGCCGAAGACAATAGACAGGATCGTCGTTGTTGTCCGGTGTGCCGCCAAGCCTGCCAGTCCCTGGTTCTGAGCCTCTACCTGCGGAGAGACCACGGACAGCGATGCATGAGAAGTAGAGTGTGTAACTTGCGAGTAGGCGATGAAGGTAACGTCGATCTTCGGAAGCTGAGAGTTGCCGGGAACTTGTCCAGACAGCCGTGCAGAGGCCGGGTCGAAGCTCAAATAATTGCTGGCAGCGTCAGGAAAGAATGTGACACTGAGGTTGACGTCGTTGTGATTTTGTGCGGTGTCGGATTTGTTAGAGAAAAACTGAGTCAAGTCGAAATGGACTTGCTGTCCTGGGTCCGCATTGACGACTCCAAGGTCCGACGCGGAAAAATAAGATGACACGACTGCCAGAGACATTGTCGTTTCCAAGGTCTGATTGAAGTCAGTGGTGAGCTTGGCGGGTAGAACAGGTCCACCATGCGTAGCATCTGTTGCAGACAGTCCAGCGGGCGGAATGCCAAAGAGTGTCCGACTTTCGTCATCGTACTGAAGCCAGTTCTTGTACGAAGACACATCGATAGACAAATCGGTGATATTGTCAGGTTGCAGGGGCTGTCCATCGACCAAGATACCAGTGAAATCAGCAGCGGCCGTAATACTGAAGTTAAAAGGCGATTCGGCCGTAACGTTGACAGTGGGTAGAGTCGACAGTGCATATAGTTCGTCAGAAGCCACGATGATATCGAAAGAAACAGTTTCAGCGCTATAACCTGGTTGATCAGACGCATGCACATCTATAGATAAAGTATAGGGTGTGGGCAGAGCAGCCTCGTACGGCGATGTACCGTCAAAGGTAGTGGTGTTTGTATCGAAGGTAACCCAATCAGGAAGAGGTGTTCCATCCGCTTGCAAGGCCGCATAGTATACATCGCTTTGGGCCAAGAAAGTGTCATCGAGGATACCAACGCTGAAAGACCAATGAGACGGGATCCTGAACGCAAAGTTGTCCGTTTCAAGAGCTGACCCGGGGGACAGGAAGAACACTGAGGAGAGCGAGGGGCTACCTGCGAAGAACTGTGTTTGTAGAGGGACTTGAAGCGTTGGAGGAGGATCTGACGTGACGGGGAGAAAGAAGGATGATGTCGCCGACGACTCCGAGTCTGAGGCGCTAATAGTAATTTGCAGCGAGCCCTCGTCCTTACCAGAAGGCATGCCTTGGAGGGTCTGTGTTTCGCTGTCAAATGAACACCAACTTGGTAGACCAGAAGCGGTGTATGACAGAGACTCGTCCAAGTCGGTTGAAAACGTGAGCGGGCTGAAGGGCCAAGTATAGTTTACACCGACGCGAGCGATAAGCGGCAGCTGGCCGTCCAGCGGGTTGTCAACAGTGACTGTCGCAAGAACCGCCGGTGCGGCAGCGAGGAGGCTTAAAAGAGCGGCGATCATAGTGAAATGTGTTGTAAGACGTGAAGTTGAAGGACGAGTCGACCAGCGAGCTCAGATTTCGGATTATTTTGCTGTTCAGTTTACATAGAAGGGAGGAGACTCGGGTGATATTGGAAGTAATAAGGAGATGGACAAATACACAATAACAACGCGTCGTGTTGATTTAGATCATGTGCCATTTATCAAAACCAGCTAACCCAGTGAATGAAGGAATTTTTGAAGTTGCCTGCCTATATGCAAAGTAAAGTGTGTAAGTAATCTAAACGAAAGCGGGGAGGGGCCTGAAAAAAGTTGGATCTAATAGTACTAGAGTTACGGTTTCGTGAAAGGTAGACGAGTGCATGGTGGAAAAGAAGTACGAATCGATTATGCTCCTATGAAGGCGCTGAGCCCAGCCGCCTGAATCCTCGCTGGATCTTCCGCGTTCAACATGCCAATCAGCTCAATCAACTCGACCTTTTCTTCATCACCAATTTGGTCAGGTACATTTGGGTCAAGAACGTGGGCAAATACGGCAAGCAGTTGGTTCATGTATGGCAAGAGCGACTGAGGGTTCGCGCGGAATAAGTGGAAGATGGCGCGGAAAACTGGGCGGTTCTCAAGGTAATCCCTCGTGAGCGGGAGACTGCCGATCAAGACAGGAAGGACCTGATCAAGAGGGACAGCAGCAGTATTGCGGGTGATGAGACGCGCAACAGCACCAGTAGCATTGTCCTTTGCATTGAGTTTCGGTGCAGGGGCATCGTGGGAGATGTTGAACATCGGGCGAAGGGCAGCGAGGATATGCATATACTGCGGCGAGAGGTCGACTTGGGAGTATTCAACCAAAAGACCGGTGGCAAAGCATGCATTACTCTGAACCTCAGGTTCTGGGTCGCTGAGTGCGGCGTAGAACAGCTCCATCAGAGGTTGTGTCGATGGCGTCACAGAGGTCTTCATGCCAGCAATAATCTCCGCGAGACAACCGATAGCGGATGAACGATCGCTGAGTGACCGGTTCTTCTTCTGCAAGAGGATGTACAGAGTCAGTGCTCGAACGTGCATTTGAAAGAACTTGAACTTACGTAATACTTCGAGATGAGAGGGAAGAAGGTACCGAATGCCCGTGCGAAGTCATTGCCCAGCGTATTCGCAAGTGCAGATACCAAGTCGCCTGCAGACGAAATGAGCACTGAGTCGTTTTCAGCCTGATCTTCCGGTGCCTCCTCAGTTTCATCCTGGTCAGGATCCTGTTGGCAAAGCGCCTTTTGTTCAAGGACCTGCAGAGCGATGGAACTGATCGTCTCAAGATCTACATACAATGTCAGCATGAGCAAAAAGACCCAATGATCCGACCTACGGTCTTCGAAAAACGCAGGCCCAATCTTGTTGATGGTCTCTGCAAGACCGACACATAACGTAATCACGACACCCCTGTGGGAAATCACTCAGTGAAAATACATAAATGATCACACAATCACTCACTTGTTGTCCTCCGTCTCGTACATCTCAAGCAAGGGCTTCAAGCTGTGACCGATGAGCTCTTTCACACTCTGCTGAAGAGGCACAACCTAGACATTGCATCAGCATCATGCTCGCTCGTACATGATAACTACAACGCACCGCCGTCCCAGGTGTGAAATCTGGCGCACCGCTTAGTTCATAGAACGTCCTAACGATCTCCAACAACGAGTCTGTCGCCGACTTGCGGATACCCTCGTAGTAATGGTCGAGCAAGCTGACGAGCTCGAGAGCGCAAGGCTCGACGTAAGGGAAGAAGTGGTTGCGCGTGGCAGCGAAGAGCGTTCCAATGGTGTCAGCTGCAATTTCCTTCTCGACTGCAATGGCGCTATTGACTTCGAGCATCTTGTCGAGGTCAATATCTTCAAGCTCAACTTCGGGGTTGCCATTGATATCATCTGTGACAGAGATCGCATTGGTAGGGGAGGATCCAGATGCGAAGGCGGCGGCAGCCTCAGTGTTAGAAACTAAACAGCAATCCGTCAGGAAACTCTTCAATCAAAAAGAAATGATAGGCATACATGTAGAAACATTGTCCTCGCCGTGCTCCGATTGTTTGCAGCTCTGCAACAACAGAGGCATAACACTGGGAATGTACGGCGCAAATTCTTCGCCAAAGACCCTGGCCATCACACCAAAGAACAGGAAACTGCACTCGCGAAGACGTGCGCTGCCCATCTCAACACCCTGGAATGCCTGCTTCATCATGTCCGCGAAGTAGGGACGGAAGACATCGACGCCAACAGCCTCTGCGAAGGTTCCAACGGCGTCCATAGCAAGACCGCGGAGCTCTGTTTCCTCGCCCTCGCCGGTGAGGACCAGGAAGTGCTCCAACTTGCTCATCGTCGGCTGGAAGTAAGGAAGGAACTTCCCCTTCGAGGCGTGTGCAGCACTACCAATGGCCCCAGTAACCACGGTCTTAACTCGGATAGGTGCAGTGTCGAGCAGACCAACAAGTTGCTCCATGATAAGCTGGATGTATTGGTCAATGACATCTTGCAAGATCTCGAGGAGTGCGTCGAGAGCAGTGCAAGCCGAATGCTGAGTCGTGGGATCTTGCACCAAACCCATGATCACCTAAAAGCATCACACAGATCTGAGCACGGTCATCAAATTATGGGAATTTCCCGAGCTCACAGGAACAAGAACAGAGTGCTTTGCAACACACTCATCCTCCAGCCACTCGCACAAACAGCTGACAGCAATGCAGGTGGCCTTCCTGACAGATGTATCGCCATCCTGGAGACCCGCCTCGATAACTGGCCAGACGTGGCTCATCAAAGGCGTCATGAACTCGCTACAGCCCTCCACGGCCACGCCAAGCGCAAGCATGGCACCACGGCGGTTGTTCGGGTCAGGAGAGGAGAAGTAATGGGAAATGAGTGTGCGGAGAGCAGGGAAGACTTGGGTTGGGGGAAGGTTCGTGGCGAGGCCATCGATGATGCGGAGAGCAGACTAGAATAATGGTGATCAGGGGTTATCATAGCAGCACCAAACCAAATTTACGTACACGGCAAGGAGCGTCCTCGTCGGAATCTGTGGGTTCCTCCTCGGTGGTGATGGGCATGAGGCCTTCCAAGATGGCGCCGGCGAGGTCCTGGCTTTGGATTTTGGATTTTTTGCTAGGAAGACGACTTAAATACGGTCATGGCGCCAATTCGGACATGGACTCACTATTGTACAGTCCAGTTAAGGGCGTTGAGTGCCAAAACACGGATTTCAGGGTCGAGATTACGGTTGCCTCCAGCTTGAAGGAGGAAGGAAGCTAGCTCCGCAATATGTGGGCCAAGAATTGGCACTTCCTACATGACATTTCACAGATAAATCCAAGTCAACAAAAACTGGAATGCAAACGCACAAGAATGAGAAGAGTCTCAAATACATCGAATAATTGACGAGCAACAGCCTCATCACCAGACTCGATGGATTGGCCGAGGATTTGGATCATACCAGGGAGGAGTCCTTGGAAGGATTTCTGTAGCACTCAGTGAGGTGAGTTGTTTTTTGAGAAAAAGAGTTCACGCACGATGTCGGCCTTGTCATCAGAGTCGATGTACTGGGCGATGACACCCAAAGCCCTTAAGGTAATATTAGCTTGCCATCTAGGATTAACCGAGGAGCAAAGCGTACCGAACAGTTGTAATACGAACTTCAATACTCTCGGGATCCTTGAGAAGACCCTCGAAGAGTTTGAAGAAGCTTTGCAGATGCTCTTGGAAACCATCCACGATGTTCTCGAGTACAGTGAACAAAATGAAAATACCGACCTCGCGATGTGCGACTTGTCCTGATGTGCACGACTGGTGCAACCACGGAAGGAGTTGTGGCCATGTTCCAGCAGAGATCTCGATGCTAGCAGCGGCTGCGATGACACGCGCGGCGGAGTGCCGGACGAGCTTACTATCGCATCAGAAAAAAAAATCAGTAGGAGCGTATTTTTGGAAGCAAGGAACGAGACTGACTCTTGTTCAGCGAGGATTAAGACAGGAAGCTGATCTTTGATCTGCGAACGGACATCTTGCGGCAGCTGCATCCATAGATCACCACTCTTTTGCGAAACGCGCTTCCGCATCTCAACGGCAGCCAGTTGGCGAACCTGGTAGACGATAATGCACGAGCACAAAGCGAACAATTATGAGAAGGCATAGTCACGAATAAGTTGATGTGAAAATTGCTCACTGCAGTTTCCGGCGAACTGGCGAGTATCTGAGCGAGTGCAGATATACATGCTGGATTTTTGTAGTACTCGGTATTGAGCTGGGTTGTGGCCTGATGCACAGAATAAGTCAGGAAACATGATAACAACGCGTTGGATGTAGCGATCTTACAGCTTTGAGTTGGTTGGTATCGTTTGAGGTGGACTGCAGCAATAGATTGTGTAGCCCCTGCACAAAATTCGGCTGTTATCGTGGACGATAGCAGAACAAATATAATCAGATCGGGTTTAACAATGAGCATTCAGGTATTGATCTGCACGTACATCCATGTCTAAAAGTCGTGAACAGGAGGAGAAGGAAGAGGGGAAGGGGGAGATGAGTCTCTGATCGTCAATATTCCCGGTGCTATCCAAATCATAAAAACTTGTCGGAGTTCAGAAAATTTTGCCACAGATCACGGTCCCGAGAGCCATCATAAGTTTATCATTGTCCTTCTTAGTCAAGTTCAACGTCTCATGCATCATGTTCACAATCCATTGTTTTCAGGATCGTATGACCGATGGTGCTGGCAGGCGGTCCGCGCATCAATGTTGATCTCTAATGAGTAATCTGATCATCTGCCTACGTGTCCTTTGACTCACCATGCCAATTATTCATCCTATCGATCAACTTGAAGTAGGCAACTCTTCAAAACGAAGCCGACTTAAAGGCTTCAATTATATTTGCGCTCCAAAATGTTCTGCTGTGGATATGGACCTAGGACCGTTTGCCCAAGACAATCTTTGGTCGATACCCATCAGCAGCACAATCTTATCTAAGACCTCTTCATTGTCAGATTCATGCCCATACACATTGATTAGATTTCAGTATACATATTCAAGGTGACTAGCACCGCCAGTACAATTATCATACCTGTTCATACACTAATAGGTTGGTCTACCATAATCTAAAGCGCGAAAGATATCAAACGTCGACTAGCGACATGAATCACTGGTTTTGCCGCCCAATTCCAGTATTTTAGGATCATCCTGATCCAGTAATACCACCTTGTGCGCCAGTAGCCGCAATACGAGCCTTGGCATCAGCAGTTGTAGTACAGGTGATCGACGTTCCTGGAGAGTTAACGAGAGGAAGGGCAGCGCAAGTGAGACCTGATCCACAGGGTGTAGTCATGAACTTGCCCCCTACGCACTGGGCAAACGCGCCACCGACGCATGCGTTGGTATTCACTGTATAAAATATTTAGGACGGAATTTAATCCTCAATCAAGGCAAACTCACCAGTGCAGGAAGAAGCAGCTGTCAGTGTAGCGAACTGCGCGTTAAGCTTCTGAGCACTCTGACCGTTACTTAACTTGAAGCCTCCATCACCGCTGGCAGGAGTCGTAGACGGAACAGCGCCAACAGGAGAAGCTGCCACAGCAGCTACAGCAGCCGAAGGAGTGGAACTGGTTGCACCGGAAGAGGGAGTGACAACAGTTGAGTTGCCAGTGCTTCCGCCAGTGGTACTGGCAGAACTGGTTGCGCCACCAACACCAGGGTTCTGGGTGAGATCCACGAGCTGGGAGCCATCCGCGATAGGGCCGGAGGGGTTTGCGGGACATGAACCAGCTGGATTAAGAGGCGCGTTCATGCCAAAAGGAATAGTGCCGGCACCACCAACAGCGGTGCCACCGACAAAGGTCTTTGGATTATCACCCTGGAACTGGCACTGGAAGAGCCCCTTGAGCTCAGCATTACGCGGGGCTGACTGGCAGTAGGGAACGCTCTGTGATGTGGGCTGCGTGCATCGAACACTTTTTAAGTGATAGTAACAGAATATATTTTAAAAAGACGAACAGAGTTTCGGGGCTGCTGCGCGAAGATCTGAGCAAACTTGATCATGTTGGCATCGTTGTTGAGGGTCTTTGCAAGGTCAACCATGTTATCCGCGGCATTCTGCTGCTCGCATGGACCGGGGGCAGCAAGAAGAGTACCAAAGGACGCGACAGCAACTTGGTTGCATTTGGTACCTCCACCAGCAGCATCCTAGGATGAAAGGGTGAGGTGAGACGAGGCTGAGGCATCTCTGGAACTTACACAGGCTTGTTCCCACTTAGTAGTAGAAGCAGAGATGACCTGTGCGATGCGCTTCTGGAGTGGTACACCGTGCACAGAGGCGGTGGCAGCAAGAGCGAATGCAACAAGAGTAGTGAATTGCATCGTAATCAAAAAACGTTCGAAATTTGGTCGAAGAATCGTTCAAGTAAGCGCAGCTGTTAACGAGCAAGAATCAAGTTCTTTAGAAAGTCGCAAGTTCGAAGAAAGAAAAGTATGTTGCAAGTCCAGCTCGCGGCAGGCAGAACAACGTAAGAGAGAGGACGGAAGACGAAAGAAAAAAGACATGTCCGAGTCTTTTATACTTCCCCGGAGATTGTGTTGTGCCATACGCGGAACGACGTCGGTCGAGTACAATGAAGTCTCGGAGTGAGCCTTGCGGTGCTTACCCAAGCAGCAACCGTTGTGGTCGCGCTGCGGTGTCAATGTCGGTGTGTTGCACAGAAACAAAGAACAAAGAATTTTTCTATCCAAGGGGATCGAGAATGAACTCTCTGGAAACGGTTGCATGCCAAACCCGTCGAGCTGCGAGTCTGCGACGTCACGGTGGCAACCGCCGAGTCCAACACTGATTCGGCACTTGCCGAATCCGTTGAACCAGAAGTACGTCCCTCCCTCCCGTGCACCAAACCATCATTCAACATACCACTTTGCAGCTACGCTATACGTTCAAAGTACTCATAACTAATGTGTACATGTGCCATATGGACTTCCGTATACCCTGGGCCTGGGTCCGGGATTGCAGCCGGGCTATCATGAGGCTAGACAGAGGTGATATAGGAGGATACCAAATCCGGTGAATGATTAGCTTTTGTTCTTGAGTATCTTCCTCGAAGTGGTATGTGAGCTTATGTATGGTCTAATGTTTTCGTTTATAACAAGAGGATCGAGATACCAACCCTCCGGAAAAACAGCGGAAGCATCCTCCTTTATACGCCAGGTGGCATTCTCAGAAGTCTTGAGCAAGCTGAATCTTTGCAGCTAAGGTAACTACCTACCAACGATCGAAAATTGTGCATTGCACACGCCATCGGAGTATCCATGTGAAGCAAGGTCATAGGATACTGTTTTCACACTTTTCAATAGGGATGCTCTGGGCTCTAATATCATTTTTGCTCGGAGTTTGCTAAATTCGCCTTTTTCCTCAGCTACAATTGGGAACGAGACAGCACCTCTCCGCGGATATTCACCTTTCATGTTATTTCATGAATCCTTTTCTTCTGTTTACATGTTCAGTTTGTTACAACAGTGCTATTTAATGCTCCGGGCCCCGTGGCCTCAGGTGACGGTATGTATCGCGAATGCTGGTATTTTGTGGCATCATCAAGATACGAGTTGCAGCGTTCAGTATTGTTGTCCGTCGTGCACAGCTACGTCATTTCAATGATTATATTATCATCGACCTTGCAAAGCTCTGCAACAGGCGAATAGAATATGTACTTTAAACATGTCTCCCGGATGCTATTATACGTGCGTGTTTTATTTTTTGATTTGTTCGGACGCGCATGCACCAGCCAAGTTGGGTGATTGGTTGATCTGTCGATCACAGCCCAAAAGGTTTGCTGTATACTACTTCTCGAGACTGAGATTGCCCTCATTTTCACATCTCTTGACATTACCTCCACGAGGTAATGGCACCGATATGTGGTAGGATGCGGTGCTAATCTCGCATTCTCAGGGAACATGTTATGTTTATTCTCATGAACTTAACTTCAATGTCGCGGTGGCCTGATTGTTGCACATGCTCTGATCATGAGCAGAAAGGAGGGAGGATATGTATGGGTGCGTTGACATGTCGTCTTCGAACCAGCGCCGTTCACCCGCCCTTGGTATATATAAACTGCTGATCCCTCCTGCAGTATCGTCCAGACTCTCAAGATGAAATACCTTGTTCTCCTTGCCTTGGCTGCTCTTGCTAGCGCTACGCCATACGGCATTGACATTTCTGACTACCAGCCCGACGTCGACTGGACTACGGTCGTAGACAATGGTATCACGTTTGTTTATATCAAAGCTACTGAAGGCACAGGTAAGGATTCCTCCTCACCTGGTATCAGGACTCCCATAATGGAGTGTCCTTTTAGATTATATCTCTCCTTCATTCAGCAATCAGTACATCGGCGCGACTGACGCTGGGCTGATCCGTGGTGGCTACCACTTTGCCCACCCTGATGAGTCCACCGGTGCCACCCAGGCTGACTACTTCTTGGCTCACGGTGGTAGGTTTGTTCAGCAATGATTCACCCACGAATAACTGAACTGAACGCCCATACAGGTGGCTGGTCTGCCGACGGTATTACCCTTCCTGGTGCTCTCGATATCGAGTGTAAGTCACCAATATCGCATTGCACCCGCAACGAGCTCATCTATGGATAGACAACCCAAGCGGCAGCGAGTGCTATGGTCTGACCGCTTCAGAAATGGTGACCTGGGTGCAATCCTTCTCCAGCACCTACGAGGCTGCTACAGGCCGGTAAGATTTGCGAGAAATCAAATAATTCCACGGAGATGACCTCGTATTTTTGTGTTCTGATAGCTATCCCATCATCTATACCACGACGGACTGGTGGACAACGTGTACTGGTAACAGCGCCGCATTTGCGAGCAACAATCCACTTTGGCTCGCCAGCTACTCCACCTCAGTTGGCACCCTCCCTGCTGGATGGGAGTACGAGACGTTCTGGCAATACGCGGATTCTGGCGCTAACCCAGGCGATGCTGATCTGTTTAACGGCGACGCTGCTGGTCTCTCTAGGTACTGCATATTCCACGTTTGGCGTTATCCTTATTAGGTCCTGACTCTTTCCCTGTACAGCATGGCGTATGGTTATTGAAACTTGGTGTTGTATCTTTATGGGTTGAGAGTTTGTGGGTAGTTCTAAGTTTAGCTGTTGACTCAAAATACTCCATGAGATATTTCTAATATCTTATCGTCAGTACAAGCAGTGACTTTGCTAGGTCGTGAACATATCAATAGGTAAGAATCATTGAACATCATCGCCCTGTTTGGATGGAATGGTTTTACCGCAATCTTTTATCCACTGACGGTGGATTGTGCCAATTGCATTCGCCTTGAGGTCTAAGGTGAGGCGAGGCACACGACGCTGTGCCAGGTGATACGGGGTAATCAATCCAGATTCAGTTGGGTCAACTACAGCATTGCATCCCCTAAGATGTCCGACAACAGTCATGCTTCCAAGACGAACGAAACTTCCAGTAACAGCGACAATTTGGGTGCATAGTCGAACCGTCTCAGGCCCCGGGTTCTGTACACACGAATTGTGGATACACCCTTAGGGCTTGGTGAAGAACGAGCTAGGTCTTGAATGTTAAGAGGACTGCTAGCGCTAAGCATGTGAGGTGCCCAGGCTGAGCTTCAGCCAGCAGTGGAGGGGCGTGGCGTCCCCTTGGAGACTGTCCACCATGTACGAAGGACGATCTACCAGCGCGGTGTTGGTGTCTTCTGGATTCGCGTCCACGAAGACCTGAAACTTGGCGTTGCGCGCGCGACCGATCTTGATGTAGGAGAGACAGCTATATCCAAGATTCATTGGACCCCAACACTGAATTAAGCTGACCTCCCCATCTGCGTCAGTCACTAGCTCAGTGCCATCCGGTAGCCTCAGTAGATTCGAGTCCATGACAATATACAGGCTCAGCCAGATTTAAGTTTCGAGGAGCAAGACAAATAGAGTTGGGGCAAATAGGGCCAAACATTCTTTTCAAATGCTCTCCGCTCAAAGAAGGAACCTCTAGTGTTTTTAGATGTTCCCGTATAAACCACAGGTATAGCCACTTGTACTTGATACTACCTTCTCTTCACGACAAGCGAGCCCCCATTCACTTCGTAGCTCATACGCTAGTAAGTGGTCACGATTCCTCATATTCACCCAGAACTTGACATGGCCCGTGTTGTTGTCGCACGGGAGCACAATTACCCAGCTACTCGCTCATAAGAAAGTGCGTTCGTTCGGAAGTTGTCGTAGAGAAATAACACTGGCGACTTCAGCAAGTACATTTCCTTCCAAGCAAATGAAGTGGTGCAATATGGGACGTTGTAGGTGGGGATAAGATGATGTAAACCGACGACGGCAAGCCTCACCGGTCTAGGAACTTCTACTCTTGTGTCGTCTACCACGACAGGTAAGTTCGTGGTTCCTCTTCATATACGTGCGTGGGAACTCTCTTTCACAGCGAGCACAGACAGCCTTAACCTTTCGCAGATGGATCTCGTTCACATGCCGGGTGAAGCTATCCTTCGTCATGAACCTTGAGCATCCGGGCCATGAGCACTTCACTTTCTCCCGGCCCCCCTGTGCAATAGGAATACGCGGCTCTTGGTGGCGGCTGGTTGAAGGGCTACAAACGATCTGTTCCTCAGCGCGCGTGCCGTGCTGAGGTTCAGATGAATGGAACGGTTGTGCACCCAGTTCATAGCTGGCGGAACCAGAAGGGCTGAAGGGTGAGAAGTCTAGTTGCACATGTGAGCGAAGGAAAGACTGCGAATGTAGCTAACCCCACCTGGAAGAAGCTGGCCGAGGGCAGGGGTACTGGTGACCCCGACAGATTCCTGCGAAATATGACCATATTCGTGGCCTTGTGAGCGCAGGAGTGTTGATGGCAGTGGCGGGATGGAGAAGTCTGTTGATGACAGACTCATAGCCTCATCGAGTGCAACTGGCGTCTGGGGTTTAACCCCAGAGGTTGTTTGGAGGTCAGTGTTATGGTATTTCCATGAACCCTCATTTAACATGGTGGCTTCTGACCGGCAGCTGGCAAGAATCTCCGCGAGGCAAATTCGGATGATTCCCTCGTATGCACTGTTAAGCCTTCCGTGATGGCCATGTCGATCAAGGCATTCAAGGAATGCTTGTGAGGTAGATGTCAGTGAGTCTTGATCACTGTGCGCATGTCCTAAAGTGCTGCGCATCATGTCTCTATCGTTGATCAAGCATGTACGCCGCTCGACAACTGGCTGCGAAGATGACATCGAGGGTGTCGATCTGGGCCTAAAAATGTAATTTTTTTTCATAGTGAGCTCATGCGCTCATTGGACGTCATTGCGAGTAGCTTACTCTGTTAATCGCATGTTCGTTCTCGACGCTGAACGTGACTTTTCAGATGAACTAGATTGCGGGCGGTATGAATGCAAACACTGTAAAGCCGAGCTATATAAGTAATGTTTGTGTAACTTCCTTCCATGAATCATTGACGCTGAAAAAATTACAGCACAACTAAGGCACTGCAAACGTCGGACTGTGAATTATGAACCCGGTCGGAATGGCAGTTATCGTCGGGATTGCAATTATCTATGGAAAGCGGGACCTGCGGGAGTGATCAACTCGACGGAAAAGGCAAAATTTGTTTGGTTTTCACCCTGCCAGTTCCCCAACCACTAACTCAATTACAGCTATTTGCAAAAAGGATGGCAGTACACGCGAGGAAAGAAGTTCGTAAAAATAAAATATACTTGCCAAAAAAGGAATCTTTATGTGTATCAATGATAACTAGCCCAGGCGCCTAATACAGAAGGAATGACTATCTTCATTCTATTAGGGTCTGCCTATGGCAGACTAGCCCAGGCGGGTGTCTGGACTCTGCAACG
>PVYE01000657.1:11302-52652 GCA_002995055.1 Rhizopogon rudus | reverse complement strand
GGTGGCCGGAAATCCATCGCTCTTGAATGACGAACTCTTGGAGATGGCTTGTAGTCAAGCAGAACGACGAATGGCAGGCATAGGGTTTAAAAGTCAGACGTGCAATGCCGACTGATTGGTACCAAAATGTTTTCGAAGCCCGATTGTTGATGCCGAGGTGAGCCGCACTTGTGGGTTTTCAGGATGATCTCAGGCGAGTCTTAGGCGATCGTAGGCGAGTCTAGCCGAATTTTCAGGATTTACTCTGAGTAACGCTACTGTAACGAATATGGTGCGATATTACTAAGTGTCGAGCTCGGCGCCGGTAAACTTTAATCACCGAAATCCAACAAAAATCTGATCCATGATATACGCGCGAATAAAACCAGTCTGAACAGGTCTCCGCCGATGGAACAATCCGGGTCCGGACGCTACTGGCATCACTGTCTGCGCCGTACTGTACGATAGCGCTCTGCAAGGTAACTGGCAAACAAATTGCGTCAGCAGCAATGCAAGCCAGTATTGATGTACTCGCCCTTCGCCACCCCAAAGCGTGAGCAAGCCCAATGAAACAGCGGTGACGACGTCCCGGTTCCACTTGGGTTTATCCCAGTTCACATAGCTATAGTACCCCACTGCTCCAAGAATTGCTGTATTGACTAAAGGGGGGTGAACTTTTCAAAAATTTAGTAGATAAGTTTTTGTTTTTCGCTTACCTAGCCCGACTAGACCACCCAAAACACCCGGACGAAAAATGTGTTCGCGGAACTGCTTGTAGAGGAGTGTGTCCTGCTCGTCTACGCATCGTTCTTCTTCAGAGATCCCTCGATACTTCTCTGCCGCGTAGCCTTCCGTTCCGATCAACAACAGAGCTCCTCCCGCTGCCGAACCGATGGCAGTGAAATTCCGCCGAAGGTCAGGTTTCGTATAGAACGCGTAGCCCACGCTAGACAGAAGGCCGATGTTTACTTTAAAATCGTCAACCAACATAGAAATCCGGAATAAATCAACCGTACCCAGGCCAACAAGGCCACCAGCAATACCTGGACGTAACAAGTAGTGTTTCGTGACCTCCCACAGATATGTGCCTTCCGCTTGAGCCTCCTGAAGGCGCTTGCTCCCTTTGCCTTTCCCCACTCTACCTGTGTCACCCTCGGTGTCTTCCGGAACATATACGTCGGATGTGTATGTCGAAGGGTCCTCTTCAAAATTGCGAGGAATGACATTCACTTTGGATGTGTCGTCGATAATATTGCTTGAAGGGGATTGCTCAGTTGTTAGGAGTGCAGGATCTGGATGAGGCTGAGGGGTGGTGAGCACGACTACAGTATTCAAAGTTTCCGTACATGCCTGCTCAGACGGGGGAGGAGCATCACGAGCAGCGACAGAGGCGTAGGACATGTTAGACAATTGTGCAGAAACTATGAGACGGACATATCCTGGGTCGTGTCAATGTTTTGTACTGCTAGGAAGCAGTGTGACGTCACTAGACCGTGCGTCATAATTGGAGTTGCTTTTTTCGTTTCGGAAAGTATCAAAAAGTAGCAGATTATATGTGCTAACTATAATTACAACGACCGAAAATAAGATGTGCATGGTTTGTATTGCGAATAACCTGGGGTGCCGGCAGTGTAAAGATGTGGCACAGGGAGGGACATTGTGGCACCGAGATGTTCAGAAGACATCCAATGAGTGCGGACAGTCGGCAGCTACATGTCCGTGTCCCTCGCAGTCAACACAAAACGAGTCAGACAGGTTTCCATTCATCTGATTGACTGCTTGTTTGTCATGAATAGCGGGAGTTTCATCTCGCAAGAGGTCGCAAGTGAAGATATCATGCCCAGGTCTCTCGCAGATCTCACAGACGTCTTCGCTAGCATTGTGTTCAACGTTGTTGGTTGCAACAGGCGGAGTAAATGAGGGATTGCGAGGAGGCGGGTCTGTTGAATCGAGGCTATTCTTCGACGATTTCTTATAGCTCCAGGATAGTTTCTCTTTGAGGCGCTCGACCTCTTGCTCGAGTTCATCCTGCAAAAAAAACATTAAATATAACAGCATGTATCATAGGAGGGAGATTTACTTCACGATAAATCTATGAAGTTGAATAAGAGCTGATTACGCACGCAGTGACGACACGTACCTTCGACTCCACGAGCGCTTCTAGCTCGCTAATCTCTTTATTTAACTTAAAAAATTGGTCAGCAGGGTATAACAGTAGTAACTGACACATACATCGTGAGTGACACATGCTGTCTTCATCTCAGCTTCAGTTAAGTGCTTGCGTAATTGTTCCAGTTCGCTCTGTGACACAAATCAGTTCGGCTAGCTGAATACGCCATGTGTTGACATACTTCCAGCCTAGACACCCGCTCGCCACCAGACGCCGATGGGGTACCTATGTCAGATCCAAGAGAAACCTCCTCACGGAATAAACTCTGTTCAACGCTCTCCTCGAGTATTTTCAGTTCCTGTAATAGAGACATCAAAAGGAAAGACTTGCTGGCTCCTCCACATGAGTCGTACCTGCCGAAGTTGATCAGTCTCTGACATCAAGAGTCTGTTCTCAGACTCTAGTAACTTATTCCGTTGAGTCATTGCAGCAGTCTCATTTTGCAAGTCTTGAATGATATGCCTATTGCGGAAGATGAGCGCCAGAGATATAAATAAATACTCCAAACCGACTTGAGGCCCATGACTTCAGCAGGTTCCTGCTTAGACGAAGTTGGTGTCTTCAGTGACTCTTGAATAACATTAACTGGAATGTCGCGGTTCTGTCTCTTCTTTGCGGTGTCGAGCTCCGAAACACACTCCTCGAGAGCCTTGCGCAGCTCATGCACTTCCTTGTGCACTTGCTCATACTTTGCCTGCCAAATGATGGCGTCCTACATTCGAAATCGTCAATGACCGTATGCGAATGCTGGGTAGCCTCTTACATCAGCTGTCGAAGAGGCCGATGCAATTTCGGCTGCAGATGGTCGTACTCCATTAAGTTGCGCACGCAACTCTTGGATCTCTTCTGTGAGGCGTGAGCATTGTCCAGCTTCAAGTTTCTGGGAGTCAGAGGCGTTGTCTGTCTCCATGCCAGCCACCTGATAGGCTATATTAGTTTGCGAAGCGGCTGTGAATAAGCCACTCACGGCAACATCGGATCTCAGGTTTTCAATTTCAGCCTGGGCATTTTTGAGGGCGAGAGTACTTTCCCGCAAGGCCTCCTCGACCTCTTCAACACGACCTTTAGCGAGAGCCTCAGCTTTGAGAACCTGTTCAACGGTCTTGCGCCCTTCGTTGAGTTCGTTTCGCATAGCATCTTCCTTCTCCTTAAACCGTTTGATTCGCTCACGCATGGCAGCTTCCTCCCGTTCAGATACTGCATGAGCATCTTCAAGAGAGTCCTCCAATGTAGCAAGTTTGCGTTGCAAGTGTTGCACTTGTTCGCGAAGATTCTCGTTGTCGATTTCAGCAGCAGAAGAGGCACGCTGGAGGACGGCGCTCGGAGAGAGAGGAGTGGAGGCTTTCTTGACTTGGTCCTCGAGAAACACGATCCGATCTTCAAGCTCATACCTGCGCGAATCCGCGGTGCTGAGACGTTCTTCATACAGTGCAATTGTTTCCTAGGATAAAATTGTCAAATTCGTACAGGTTCAAAAGCAAGATAGCTAACCTGGCCAGCTTGACGAAGTTCATCGATCTGCGCATTTAATTCTTTTCTGTCAGCCTCTAATTCGCCAGACACCTTGTCCAGTCGGCCTTCTAGAAGCCTAATTTCGTCATTCTTGGCCTTCAGCAGCGCATCCCTGTCATGCTCGGCGCCCTCTTTCATCGCGATTGCCTCCTTGAGACTCTTGACGAGTGACTCATTGGTGTCAAGTTTGGCCTGTAAGTCTGCCACACGAGCCTCATGTTCGTTCTTAAAACGTTCTAGTTCAGAGGTTGTTTGCAGGGCGGCGCGTTCAAGGGATTCAATTTTTGACTCCCGTTCGGTGAATTTACGCTCGAGGGTGCGGAGCTGGTTCTCCGTAGATGAAACAGAGGCGATTGCTGCATCGCGCTCGGATTCGAGTACTTGAAGTAGCGAAACATCTGTACGAGCAGCTTCGGCAGCCTCACGAAGAGAAGCATTCTCGCGCTCGAGGGATTCTATACGAGAATGCAGAACCTCCTTTTGCAAATCATTGTCGGGGAAAGGAGATCGGAGGGAAGCAACTGAGGATGGCCGAGATGGACTGGTGCTACTGGTATAGAGTGCCGGGATGGACTGCCCTGATAGCAGGTGATTAATTTTATCCTGTAGAGCTTGCGAAGACGCAGTCAAATCCATGGAAGGATGCGAATGAATTCGCAAAGTTAGGCCCTCGTGGCCATGATCTGGGCCATCATTCAAAGAATAAGTAGACGTAAGGGATGTTGATCGTGCAGGTGAGGCGGGAGGAGGCATGGCAATTGCACTGGGTATCCTTGGGCGTGGGGTGCTTAGCGACGGGCGGCTTTTGACACCAGGGGTGTGAGTTCCGTTGTAGGTATTAGTGACACGGGAGGCAGTACCAGCCTTTGGCGTAGTATATGGAGAATCTGAGGGGTGTGTACTCGAATCTGAAGCTAAGTGTCCGCGTGATGGTGAAGATGGAGCACGAAGAGTATACTCCGAGTGCTCATCACCGTTGGCTTTCAATTGCTTGGCTGTGAGACCGATATATTTGGAAGCCCTCGAACCTGAGGTAATTGAAGTCTCTAATCCAGGTATTCTTTGCGACTGTGACAGGCCTAACTGTGGAGTTGGCTTCGCTTTACGAGCTGCGGGAGTTGTACCAGCGTTAGAACGGCCATAGAGGTTAGACGGGGTAACGCGTCCACTTCCAAAAGATAGCGAATTTGAAGGCGTGATCCGGCCTGAAAAAGATGGCGTTACACGACCACTGCGAGAGGATGCGACTGATGGGGGCCTGTAGCTAGAAGGAATGGTGGGGGAAGATAATTTCGTGGTAGCAACAAATACACCACAGTTTTGGGGACACACGAAGTATTGTTTCCTGCAGAAATACTTTCAGCAAGATAATCCATGACAGGCTTTGCAAATAACAG
The DNA here is from genome assembly GCA_002995055.1 of Rhizopogon rudus. Taxonomy (NCBI): domain Eukaryota; kingdom Fungi; phylum Basidiomycota; class Agaricomycetes; order Boletales; family Rhizopogonaceae; genus Rhizopogon; species Rhizopogon rudus. Next base: position 47,594 of record PVYE01000657.1, on the reverse strand, counting down.
CCGGTACTGTACACGGCGCTGTTACTCACCCCCCGACAGATCCATCATTCTTTCCTTTGCCTGAAAACCCTCCACTGAGCTCGACTCCCGCCCACAGGCCAGATTTACCGTCGATCTCTCCAATATACCTTAGGCGACCCTCGTACCCCAAAGACTCTATCCTGACATTGTCTCCGACCTCGAAAGTTTTCCCAGCTCGACTTACACTACGAGTAAAGACATCTGACTGTCTGCTTGCAGGGCGTGGTGCAGGTGTCTTGGTCCTGCTTTGTGCAAAGGTAGAGGTTGAAGCAACCGAGGAAGGACGGCCTGTTACAGAACGACGACCGGATTGCAGTGTGACCAAATTCGACTTTGGAGAAGAAGATGAAGGAGAGGTATTCGAAGTAGTGCTGGTACGATGTCGGGCGGGGTCGTTGGCCTTGATTGCATTTGCGAATGCACGAGACATATACTCGACATCAGAGTCAAAGGCAGGATGAGGATTAGCAGAAGACGAAGAACGAAATCTGCCAGCGCCAGGAGTAGGAATATTGCTGGACTTTCCAGGAGTTGGAATGCCTGATACTCTTGGTTTGCCTGGCGTTGTTGACATTCTTTAATGCATGGAACAATGACAATGTAACATCCAGGACAACCCTGAACAGACCAGGGGTCACGTGACATCTTTAAGTACTTTACACATGATTTGATTTGCTTATGAAATTTTTTAACTGTCGTTCGACCGCAACTTCAGTTGGCACATTGAATGATGTTTCTTCAACTCATTCGAGCAATCCGTAGACCGTTCGTTACTCTACCAACATTTACCGCCGCCAATCCCTTCATCCCTGCATCACGCTCTATCCTCATCAATCACGCCTTGCTTGTCCCACAAACTGCGCATACATTCCGGATACCTTCACTATTTGATGCCCTTGGCCAGAGACGTTTTGCCTCCCGCGGTACAGAGTACCAACCATCCCAACGAAAGCGCAAAAGAAAGCACGGCTTTCTTGCTCGGAAAAAGACTGCAACTGGGAGAAGGATTATAGCGAGACGACTATTGAAGGGGCGCAGGTTCTTGACACATTGAGTTTTGGGGAATGGCATGTCTTTCACTTGTAGTCTCACATCCTTATTGACCATGGATTCGTTCCCAGGTTAGCGCTTGCTTATTCCATAGTTCTTAACTTAGTAATTGTGTATCGCGAAAAACATTATCATCATCATTCCAAATTCAGTTATCTACAATATTGCACGGTCTAGTTGATGTCCATCATTTCTAACACTTGTCGCGCTGCACAGTCGTGAATGAGACTGACACATGCGATGTCTTTGCGAGCCATCGGGCTATCCGGGGGGTATGTGTGAGCGATGACTCCTGTGACATAAGTCTGGGGAGGTGACAGCGGTGACGAAGGTGTAAGCAGGAATCCGCGCTGAATGGATGACAGGAGGGCTGTTATGGGGGTTTTCGAAGGGGATTCCTGAATGTGCACGTCGCATGTTGAAGGCGTGGCGTCAATCCTGGGACGGCTCACATCTCGCGGGACATGCGTGTCATGCGTAACCGCTTGTACGGGTGGCTCTCCTGACAGCTCAAACTGGTGCGGCTGACAGGGAGTACTGACAGGGGAAGATGGTAGAGGCACTGCAGTAGGACATACAGTGGGGCTAGGAGGTAAGGGTACATCCTCCGGTGCTGGCTTGCTAGCATCAGGATTCTTCATCCCACCTGGCTTAGAACGTATCGAAAGCGCCTTGACAGCGGCCTTGGGGGCCTTAGCTACAGACCGTCCTCCCCACACCGGCTTTTTCTGACCCACGGGTTGCTGGCTGGATCGACTTGGTGCAATAACCTTTTTGCGAGACGTCTGTGATGACATTTGTAGCTCGACCCCCGTGGTGGGCGGTTCATTTGATTGTGGCTGGCCAATCCGAGAATTCATACCTCTTGTCGTGGGATGCTCTGCTTTCGCGAATGGCCGTGCCGTTTGAGACGATGGCCTAACCGTGGCAGCAGAGGCCGAGGGAACTTTCGTAGTTACGGGATTGTTCTTCGGATCACGCTTTGAGATGGGAGCTTTTGCAACTGAGCCAACTGAGCTCGGCTTGACTGATGGAAGAACTGATGGAAGACCGGTCTTTAGGGTCGTCCGCGCGACCTCTGTGTTGTCAGTTTCTGGTATAGGAGCCGTCGGAATGAGAACTCTCCGAGCTCCTCCTCCAACACGGGGCTTTTCGTCCTGTGGCTTGATGAGCATGTTTCCTACTCGCTGAGGGCCCTGTGTGGTGGGAGCTAAAGGACGAGCAACGTCTCTTCGTTGACTTGAATTCTGCATAGTCGATGAGCCTGTTTCCGAAGGGGGACGAAGTGCGCCTTGGCGAGTAGAAGTCACTTGATTTGACACAGCGATTGGCCTCACCGCGGGTATATCTCGCGGGAGCTCAGAGCTGAGAGGATGGAGTCGTCTCTCTGAATGTTTGCCAGAAACTCCAGCGGCTATAGCGCACTGCATAGAAGTAGCTCTGGAATGAGAACTCATCTTCTGAGCTTGGAGGGACACGGCGGGCCTTGCTCTTCCTGTGGTTGGATGACCGCGAGAGAGTACTTGCGATGTCGACCGCGAAGTAACCGTGCCTTGCACTTCTAAGTACTTCTTGATGACGGGTGTTAAGGGTGCAATGAAACTGAATGGTAAATGTGAGGCATGTCGTCACGGGTGAAAACGGTTAGAACCCACCTCTCCACGCGGTCAGGTAGAAGGGCTTTGTACGCCTCAAAAATCTTTTTCCCTGTTCTTCTTACATCCGCACTAGCATCCCGGGCAGTCAATCTGATGACATCCTCGATAAGACGGACACGAGTATCCTTCTCAATATCAGGGGGGTTGAAACAATTCAAACAAGCAAGAACACCCTCTGCAGCTACTAAACGCAGAAAGGTCGACTTGTGGTTTACCGATTCCGCGAGGTACGGAAGAAGGGATGGTGATTGGGTATTCTCAATCACGGCGAAGATACATGCCTTCGCTCGGCTGGTGAACACCTTGTTGGTCCGGGCACAGAGTCCGAGAAGAGTCGGGAGGAAAAGTGAGACAAGAGGTTCAAACGAAGGGCCCAAACCCGCTAGTAGGGTAGTCACAAGTTCGATAGCTGAGCCCGAGAGCCTACTGCGCTCCGAGTTCATAGCGTGGTTCAGCTGTCTGGAAAGGGAACGTATACCGGCAACCATTTCTGCGGCAAACTCGCATCCGCCGTTATTGCAACATTCCGTGAGCTGCACAAAGCCCTGCTCGATCTTATCCCATGATTCCTCTGTTTCTTCAAGGGAAACCTTCCCGCGGACAACTTCAAGTTCTGTCCTTAGACTTGATGGAGACTTACACTGTTGCAACTATCAGAGAGCAGCGGAGAAATTAGGCAATGTGTCTCCTACCTTTCTCTTGGACATGTATCAGAATGTTGCAATGAAGATGTGGCAGAAAGTTGAAGCTTTGAAAGGTTGAACGCGCAGACGTCCGAACGCCCAATACGGGCCACGTGATCGCGTATCTCGGAATTTGCCGGCAACCTGTGTCCCAAGCCATTCCACCTTCGCTCGCTGTCGTACCCAGCGTCAAGGCTATATCCTCAACGAAGGTGAGCCCGTTTTCATGCATCAATCCATTAGGAAGCGCTGTGGTTGGCTGGGATGTCTGATGAGGTTTTTGGGCCACCACTTATCTGGTTCTGCGCTGGATGGAGAGACTTTCCTCTGGATGACACATGTTGAAGTTTGACCTGCAGAACGCTCCCATCATGTCTCTCGTTGTCCCTGAAGCACACCAGCAATTCCAGGTCCGTATTACTCTTAGCCTTGTGTTTGCATTGATTTATGATCTTAACAGCACATTCTCCGTTTGCTCAACACTAATGTGGACGGAAAGCGCAAGATCATGTACGCTCTGACGGAGATCAAGGGTGTCGGGCGTCGTTATTCCAACCTTGTGTGCAAGAAGGCGGATGTTGATCTCAACAAGCGGTATGTATTTCCAAGCCACGATACCCAACTTGTTCACGTATTTGCATAGTGCCGGTGAACTAAACTCTGACGAGCTTGAGCGTATTGTCACAATTATCCAAAATCCCACTCAGTTCAAAATCCCCACATGGTTCCTCAACAGACAGAAGGACATTGTAGACGGCAAGAACTCGCAGATCCTGTCTAACGGTGTCGATTCGAAGTTGCGTGATGACCTCGAGCGATTGAAAAAGATTCGGGCCCACCGTGGTCTGAGACACTTCTGGGGTCTGCGGGTGCGTGGTCAGCACACAAAAACTACTGGTAAGCAACTCGTGTTCGCTCTCTGTTATCTCCCATTTTTAATGTGATGTAGGCCGCCGCGGGAAGACTGTGGGTGTGTCGAAGAAGCGTGGCTAGATGGATTCGTTTGCATTATCCTTCTTGTTCTCTGTATAGTTCACTCTCAATATGACGATAATACGCCATACCATTCTCGAGATACATCATGTCAATTCATTGAAGACATTGATACAGGGTGGACATTCTTAGTTCTGGAATCTTCGCCCGAAATCTCCGTTTCGGGTAATAAAAAGCCGACTTGAAAGGCGGATATATAAGTGATACCAGAGCTTAAAAGTCCTTCAGCTTGACGTCTTTGAAATGACCACCTGGGTCCAGCCTATCCACCATCCCTGGTTTGATCGCTCGCCTCTGAAGCGTAAACTCTCTAACGCAGATGACGAACGTCGTCCATCACCTTACCAGCGATCGTCACCGAGCCCCACGAGCCGCGCTAAGCGACGCAAATTCAACACACTCGAGCATGGGTTTGCCCACCTCTCGCTCGCCTCAGCGTCGGTTCACCCCCATTCAGCGGGTGGGCTACTGATTACGCCCATCGCTCACCCCACTGTTTCTTCAGAGTACAGTTCATTTCCACCTACTAGTGTCGTCCTCCCAAGCTCTGTCGAGGAACCGCCTCATGAACTTGAGGCGTCAGCGCCCGAGGTGAGCATGGAGTATGGGGACGAGAGAGAATGTAAGCACACCTTTCTTCGAGTCTCTAGTTCACCATTTGAAAGTACATGTACAGGCCTCTCCGACACGCCCATAGCTTCCGCAGACTTTGACATGCCCACGGCTTACGCAGACTCCGACAAGCTCAAGCCACACGACGAGGCTCCTAGCTCCCCAAGGTTTTCGATATCGACGCCTTTCCTTCAGCGCCTACGAAAACACCAGACAGCTCCGCAGCCCATCATTCCCATTTCTTCCGCTAGCGTGGATGTCGGCGCTTTGGTGTTGTATCGCCCTTTGCGCCCACCTTCTCCCTCTCCAAAAGTCGATGAATACGCGGAGGTTATAGAAGAAATCGTTGCACCTGAGGCTGTCGCTCTTTTACAGGTCTCAGAGCCCGCCCCTATTGATGACGACGCGATGGACATAGAGTAGAAAATTGACAACTTGCAGTCCCATAGATACACATTCGCACCCAGTCATTTGTTTGCTTTCGTACTTATTAGTATCCTAACGAAACACCGACTCTAGCCAGAACATGAACCGCTCATCTATACTGGGAATACGATAACAGAAACACAACCAAAACAAGAGATAGAGAATTGTGGAATAGGTCAAACCGGACTTTCTGTGGCTGTTATCAGCGACCAGATGCGTCGAGATTGCGTGTACCGTAAGATAGCATACCGCTCCCAGAGGGAGTCTCCTCGGTGGGATATAAACCCTCTGTGTAGTTAATGTGAGAGTGGTGATGCCTGGCGTGAGCATGTGGGTGGGGAACGTGATGCATTTGCGATGGGGTATACGGAGGGCGAAGCGTGACAGAGCCAGTTGAAGCAACAGGTGGCTTTGGAGGATGCTGTGCATGTGGCATAAGGGACGCGGGCTGAGGGTTGGCGGGGAGAGGCGGTAGTTGGGTAGTAACAGGGGTGGAAATGTGTGAAGTAGAATTGGCAGAGTCTTGGAAGGGGTGGTGGGTAGAAAAGGACTGGGCATACGGGTTGAGGAGGGTAGGCTCGTCACGGACGGGCGTGTTTATGAGCGTGGCGGGAGGAGATTGACGCTCCTCTTTGTCAAGAGACATGCCAGGAGGATGATCATCTGGATCATCATCATCTGGGTCGCGAGCTACTGTAGAGGAAGCTGCCTGAGCATTCTTTTGGGCAGCGATCTCCTCTGCGGTGAGGAAGCGGCCACCGGGGCCTCTGGGACGACGCATTGCGTGTTTGTGGCGACTTTCATGGAGATAAGGCTGTATGAGAGTGAATTTTAATGAGATTGAGAGAATAAGACAGGGTATGATCATACCTTTCTCTGTCTTGAAAGCCTGTGTACCTCGTCTAGACGGGCACGAGCGACACGTCGTTTGAGGATTCGAAAATATTGTTTTGCATTTACATAGAGTGGCTCCTCGTCTACTTGGTGGTCGTCTGTTGGAGGATCTTGGTCTGTTGGTGGATGGATGTGGTGATGTAGGAAGAGGTCGTCGACCGGAGAGTTACGGTGTGATGATGACGGCCCAGGTGAGGGGTTGCGGGAATTATGGTAAAAATGGTGGTTGTAAATATCATGGTGGGACGAGTGTTGGCGGGGAAAAGCGGATGAGGATGAAGGAGGATGTCCCGCTGCGTAATGGTTTAGATGATAAGCGGGTTCGAGCAGCTGATCGACAGGATCGCCCATTGATTGGCTGCTGCACAAGCGTTGACTCTAACCAACTCTGCGATGGTCACACACACTTACAGTCACACAGTCACAATTCGTAACTTCTTTACGTAACTTACTCATCACCTTCAAGTTCCCCTCATCATGGATTCCAAACTGTGAGTTGCAAACAACGTCTCCTCTCAATCAAATTTCCCCTGACAATACCAAAGTAAATCCCTCAAGGTCCCAGAGCTCAAAGAAATTCTCTCCAAAGCCTCTATACCTCCGGGCAATGCCAAAAAGCAGGATCTCATCAACAAGATTCTAGCCAACCCTCCTGCTATCAACATATTTCACACTCTTTACCCCAATACTAAGCCTAATGTCTCAAAACAAGCCCCTCCCCCTCCAAACGATGACCTGGTCCGTATTCCTACCCTCTCATGTCGTGCCTGCACTAACCTTCATTCAGCTCGCACCTCCCGAAGAGTACGTTGTGGTATACCACGTGTTCACTCCCTAATACTCCCTGCAGAGTCGACTGGACAGTTGAAGAGGCAACTCCAGTAGTCACTCCCACTCCCACGACCCCAAAGCAACCGCCCGCCTCTCCACCCAAACCATCTTCCACATCTAAGCAGGTTTGCCCTAATTTTCACTTAGCCCGTATCCCCTCTCATACCCACCAGCCTCCTGCAACAGTACCTGCACCAGCTATCGCTCATCCCCCGCCTGTGCAGTCTACTTCCACAGAGACGCCCACTTCTATAGACGAAGAAGCCGCAAAGCGTAAGGCCCGCGCAGCTCGCTTCAACATAGACTACGTGGAGCCTACAAAGTCCAGCCAGCAACGACAAAAGAAGGAAAAAATATCTACTGCCTCCCCTCGCGAGGTGAGCATGCGTCAGCAATACTTACCGACTTCGTTGACTATCTATAGGACTCCGTAAAACTCCAGTCGCGAGCGGAGCGCTTTGGCACTTCCACGACAAAAACTACTACCAGAAAGCGCGCGGCGCCAGTAGAACAAGTTGATCCTGAGGAACAGGAGCGCAGGAGGAAGCGTGCAGAACGGTTTGGGACAATAAGTGTGGGTCGTATCTTCATGCTCGGCACGTACAATTTACTAATCGATAGCGTTAGGGCACAAAGGCGTAGATATCCTTATTGTTGATGATGGCACAGCTTTTCATTTCTCCTCCCCGCCTTGAATATGTATATACACCTAAGTATATTATGTAGATGCTCTCTTGTTTCTTCGTGTATTTATCTGCTTGATGTTTTGCCCAAGTATGGACTAAGTCTTCCGAACCTCGCGTGCGCACAGCACTCACGTCCCTCTATAGATAATTCCGTATTAGTAGGACGTCCCCGATATCATATCACGATTCCTTCTAATCACATCAAACTACTAACCTTATTACATCATGTCCTACATGTCCTACCCCCAGCGTTCCACGAGGCTTGAGTACCTCGGGTTCCCTCAGGATTACGGTCCTTGGACTTACCGTGCTGTCCCGGACCCTTTCATCTCGTCCGAGCTTGCACGTCTTGCTTCTGCTCACATCATTACTGGTAAAGCATCCACGACGAGCTGCGTCTCCCTGCAGCCATGCCCAGACCCAGACGAGCGCTCCCAGGACCGCTTTGTCGTCCTGGAGTGGGATGGATGGTCATTCGCTGCGGTGTTTGACGGTGCGCGTGACTGAATTTAATTGCAATGTCTGTCTCTGATACTTGTAGTAGGCCATGGAGGGGAAGAAGCCGTTGACTATGTCATCGAGGAGCTCCCCTCGTTCATCCGCACAGCTCTCACCAAGGCTCTGATCGATGCAGGTACCATGCCCCTTGGACACTCGACCGTCTCCTCCCTCCTGCAGTCTTCTATTCAGGCTGTTGATGACGCCCTGACTAATGCAGTCAAACGGCTCTTTCCCGACGAAGTAGCCCTCGCCGCCCTCACAGACGAGCAAATCAAGTCAACCATTAATGGCCCCTTAAACGCGAACAATCTCGCGATCCTGCGCTGCATGCGGGGTACGACTGCACTCGTTTCATTGGTGGACCCCAAGAAGGAGAACCTCTGGGTAGCCAGCCTCGGAGATTGTCAAGCTGGTGCGTGCGCTGTCCGCGAGCTTTCAGCGTACTAAGCTGTTGTTGTGTGCAGTTCTCGGGGTCAAGAACTCCAACGGCGCATGGGGTGCGACGATTCTCAGTGCCAACCACAATGGCACAGAACACGCCGAGGTTGCACGTATCCGCAAAGAGCATCCGGGCGAATCAGAATGCGTCAAGTCAGGCAGAGTTCTCGGCGCAATTGCTGTCACACGAGGCGAGTACTTCCTTCTAACCTCACGAACTGCTGCAAACACCAGACGTTTCTATTTATACGACTATCTAGCCATCGGAGACCACATCTTCAAGCTTCCGTCCCCCTATACCAACCGTGTTTTCATGAATTGCGTCCCCGGTTTTCGCGTCTCCACCAAGCTGGAAGATCTTCTACCTCGTATCAAGTCACCTCCATATCTGTCTGCGCTTGCCGACATCCAACACGTCGCCCTCTCACCGTCTACAACTAACAGATGTGAAGCATTCTTGATCTTGTGCTCAGATGGCCTCGTAGATTTATACAGACATACAAGACCACGGCGGCCTACCTTGCAGGAGATTGCCAAGCAGTGGGTGCATGCTCTTGGTGAGCGTATGGATGGAAAAATTGCCAAGGTTGGTGGGGAGGATAACAAAGCGCTAGTGCTATTGAGGCATGCGCTAATGGGAGGAAGAGAGGACCCAGATCGCCTAGCGCAGATGCTCACTCTGGAAATACCCTGGAGGTGGATGGACGATACGACAGTGCTCGTGCAGAGTTTGTAGTACTTCCTGAACTTGTTTATTCGCTGCCTGGGACAGGCATAAATGGCAATGGTTGCAGCGGACATAGTGACGAAGTTTTCTGCGCCTGCCGTGCCTGTAGTATGCGGCTTGTGAGGCGTAGCTCGAAAATGCCTAGTCAAGGTTAGGTGCTCCCAAGTCATCAGAAATGGTCAAAGCTGTTCATTCCAGTACGTATCTCGAAGAACTTGCAAAAGCCATTAAAGTACACAAATCTGCCCGAGAGAGTGGTAGTAAAACAAGAGCCTCGGTGCCTCAAGTCCCTGCGCCCATGATGATACCCGAAGTGACAGTGTCCTGCTGGCCATGGATATCATTGACAAGTTTTGTGAGGTACTTGGTGAAAACTAGATTTCAGTAATGCGGCGCCGTGTCTGGACTTTGATGTGGCATATTGTGAGCATGAAGAAGAAAGTATGAGCCCAGTAATACAACAACAACGTCCCGACCTTTGGGAAAAATACGACGGACTAGGACATCGAACAATTCAAGATGCCATAGGGGCCGCTGTTTGGCTGGCTTATGTAAATTGAATCAGCTGTGGTCGATTGCATTCATATCTTTTAATCTTTGTGACTAACTTGAACATCAATATTCAATTTTCATGGATCCAACTACCCAGCAACACCTATTCACTTGCCTCTCATGCTCGATAGCCTTTCTTTCCGCGGACGAGCAGCGTATGTCACACACCCTTCCTGACCTGATAGACTAATGCATCGGCGAACAGGTGTGCACTACCGCTCAGACCACCATAGGTACAATATGAAGCGTCGCGTTGCATCTCTGCCACCAGTTAGTGCTGCAGTATTCAATCAAAAGGTCCTAGATCGCCGCCAGGAGACCTCTGTCATGTCTTCACTGAAGGGGAGTAGCTGTGAGGCGTGTGGGTGCGTTCCTCCTGATCACGTTATCTTGAAACATACTGACTCATGAGCAGGAAAACATACACGACAGAAAACGCGTACAGGTCTCATATACAGTCAAAGAAGCACAGAGAGAACGAGCTCAAGGCTGCCACACAGCCACGCTCATCGGAGTCTCAGCAAGACGAAGTACCCAGTGCCCCTGTGGATCCCCCGCAGTCATCCCTCCCTGTGATCTCCGAAACTCCTTTACCCACAAATTCGACCCTTGGTGTACCAGAGACTGTGACGGAGGACGAAATTAATGAAACCATAGATGCGAAGATAGCTGCTGCCCGCTCACGTCTTTCCCCTGCGTGCTGCCTCTTCTGCACGAATACTTCTCCCTCACTTTCGGAAAATCTGACGCACATGGCTTCTGCTCACTCCTTTTTCATCCCTGATGCCGACTATCTCATTGATCTCCCTGGACTCATCACATACCTTGGTGAGAAGATCGCAGTTGGAAACGTCTGCATTTACTGCAACGGCAAGGGTCGTGAACTTCGGACCCTCGAGGCAGCGCGGAAACACATGGTAGACAAAGCTCACTGCAAGATCGCCTATGATACTGAGGACGATCGACTTGAGGTGTCAGATTTTTACGACTTCACGGCCTCCTACCCCGCTGAAACGCGAAAGAAGAAGCTCAGCCAACGCCCGGCGGACGAGGAGTGGGAAGACGTGGACAATGACGGCAGCGAGGCAGAAGAGATCTTAAATGATGATAACTCAGGGCCTCCTGATTCTGATTCTGAATCGGATTCTGATGCGAGTATACCCGATAACCAGATCACCTACGGCGATACCGAGTACGAGCTTGTTCTCCCATCAGGGGCGCGCATCGGACACCGGTCGATGAAGCACTACTATGCACAGTCCTTCCGACCAACGCACGGTCATAGAGATGAAGATAGTAACTCTGGGATTGCACTCGTCCGCAGATTACTCGCAGACAAGAATTCTGCCCTTGTACCCCGGAAGGGTGGATTTGGTGCACATGGACAGGGAACAGAGGTTGTTAAAGCGCGGAATCGTGGTGAGGCAAGAGAGGCAGGGAGGCATGTACGAGAGTTCAGAGATCAGAAGCGTAGGGAAGATTTCAAGACCCGGGTAGGTTTCATACACAATAGCCAGAAACATTTTCGGGACCCACTTCTGCAGGTGCGTTTTATGTCTTCGCTTATTCGCCATCACTCACCTTTACGCTTAGTGAAGTCCAATTTACAAAGCGGAGATTCACGATACATGATATCCTATTTGTATTATCAACTTAAATCATTACCTCATTCTGTTCTGATCCGATTGAAAGCGTCTCTAGAAGGTGAAACATGAGAGAAATATGCTAAGATATCAATGAATTGAACGAGCGACAGGAAGGTCGATCTCGGTTAAGTAGGGTATAATGAAGTACGACCGATAGCAAGGGGAAACAAGAAGGTAACAAATCAATACAGATAAGCCGCGGGCACTACGCCCTCCTGGCCTGTTTGCGGGTTCCGTGTGTACCACCACCTGGATGAGAATAATGAGCGGAGATAAAAAGACTGAATAATATTCCTTACGCAGCATCTCGATCATCTAAAACTTCTACTTCGAGCCCCGCGGTCAAAGGCAGCTCGCCCTCACCCGTCCCATCGAACGAGAAGCGAGCGTGTGCAGGGCGACTAAACTCTTGTTCGGCAGCCATTGTACCCACAACTGCGTCCGAGGGAGTTTCAGCTCGCAAGTAGTTGCTACCGTCAGGCCCAAATGGGTCTGGCTCCGTAGGGGTGGCTTCTTTTGCAGCTCCCTCTTTCTCATTATTCAACGTGGCTCCAAGAATAGTGGTTCGGGTGGCTGCGTTGATGTGCTCGAGTAACGACGATGGTCGGTGTTGGACCGAATCATCGTCTTCATCCTCATTGACATTGTACTTCGATAATTTATCATCGCGACGAGATAGTAGGGTCCAGAGGATACCGATGAGTGCGAGGAGGAACACCACTCCAGCTGCAATGGCAATAGAAATTAGGATGACAATACCAGTTGCTAAGAAATCTACAAGACATCCATGAGTCGTGGTTCTGGAGCACATGCAAGTTACTCACTTTGCTGGTTGAAGCTGAAATTTGCAAATGAGTAGAAGAGTGAAGAAATTGAGCCCAATGCTCCCTGAGCAGTCATTGTCGTCATATAAGGAATGAACGAAGACCCGTCAAAGAGAACAGAGGAAGCGGAACCGAACGAAGAGTCAGACAGCGCGCCCGAGACCATCAACATCCGGTCAGATTCAACGATGCTGTTAGCTGAATGCGTGTTCAGCAGGGGAACCATAAGAAGCTGAGAAATATTGGTGTTGCTCTGAAGCGGAGTCCCAATGTTGTTCCAAGAAATACCATCCCAAAATATCATGAACGATGAGGAGCCATCAGCAGTGCTGAAGATCAAGACAAGTCAGATGTTACGCCGACCAGCAGTAACATGGCGCTACTTACCGACCAGCTGCGAAGATACTGGAAGAATTGCCATTGTTGACCTCTACTGCTGTAACAGGTCCTGGAATTTCAGTACCGTCGCCGACTGCGGCCCATGTGGCATTCGCAAAATCGTACTGTGCAACGTTGGCAGTGGAACCATTCGACAATGTAATAGATCCAGCGGCAATCAGGACTTCTTGGTTGTTCTGCCAAAGGCCCAAGTTAATCACATAATGCCAGTCAAGAAATAAAATACCTACTCCTGCATAGGAGACAGACGAGACGTCTCCTTGAATGCCATTTCCGAGTAGGCTCCATTGATTCAAAGTGGTATCAAATAGACAGATCCCTTGACACGACACCGAACCAGCTTGCGCGAATGAACCAGCAATAACGACACCATCGGACTTGTATGTCGATGATGTTATCGAGCGAACAACGACCGAAGATCCTGCCGATGGTTGCAACGGTTGCATGGAGGATGTATCCCACTGTTGAGAAGACAAATCATAAAGAGCCAACCCATTCGCTGCGGTGCCAGTGAGGTTGAATTCACCACCAACGAAGAGCTGGTGCCCCTGATCAACATATACGGCACGGACTACGCCATTAATCTGAGCACCAGCGAGCGCAGAGATCGAAGACGCAACGGGATCATAGATAGCTAGGGCGGACGATGTCGTAGAAGAAGAAGGGAATGAAAAGTTGCCTCCAATGATGGCTACCTCGTGGGACGTGGAAACATTCGTCCAGAATGCCCCCGCAAGGACAGCTGGAGCAGGAGCGGGCGGGGCTGGCGGCAGGGTGCTTGGGGATGTGGTTATGGTTTGCCGAGTAAATAGAGTCCCTATCTTGAGGTGGGATATCCATGCAGATGGTCCGCGACGGCTGTGGAGTTGGCGCTTTGCTGTGGTCGCAGGGGCAGACGCATTCATGATGCTGATATCAAGTTGGGCACCCATAGGTGTCACCAAAGGGCCGGAGCTTCCACCATTGGACAACATTACGAGGCCGCTGGCACCATACTCCGCCATACTATACACATTACCCGCGATAATCTGGGTTTGTTCCTGACCCTGGGCAGGTAACGTACTGTTGCCGACGAACGTCATGTTGCCCACTACAAATCCACCGCTGTTCACCCATGAACCACTGTGAACATCCCAGGTGGCTAAACCACCCGCACTAACACCAGCAGCTGACGAATTGAACACCTCGGTGAAATTGCCTGCGACCTGGATTTGCCCATTGGCGAGTGCAAGGCTAGCAACTATACCGTCGACCCCTGCGCCCATCGTCTTCCATGAATTCGAGCTGACCTCGTACATGGCAACGCCCTTGAGTTTGCCCTGCATAGAAGCTGCGTTGGTGTCCGTGAAAGAGCCACCAACGTAGAGCTCATCACCGTACAGCACGAGGGAAGTGACAGGCCCATTCAGACCACTGTTAGGAAGAGCAATCAAAGATCCACTCTTGAATGCAACAATGTTTGAGATGCCGCTCGTCGAGCCGGATATAAGCTGGAAATTGCCACCGAGGTAAACGGTCCCAGAGGGGTGCTGTGCGACAGCCGTGACGGACGTGGTGTTAGAAGTCGCAGCTCCGAGGGCATTGTAGAGATCAATGGATACTATGTCCAAAGATGTCTTGCTTGTGTTAGGAATAGTTCCAGTAGCATCAATGCTTGCACTTGAGCTCAACGGCCACTCAAAGAAACCAAAACCACGCTGGGAGCTGCTAGCCATGGGGCTGGATCCGGATGATCCAGATGCAGCAGCGGATGACACATTCGCCGACGTCAACACTAGTGCAACATTACCAGCGACAAGCTCGTATTGCCCATTTTGACCACTTCCTTCCGGGTTATTCGCGAGCGCCATCGATATAGTGGTCACGAAGTTCGTGGATGAGGGAATGATCGGACCACTGTACACAAGGGTGGTCGTGTCAGACTGGACCTGCTGAGAAATAGTAGAGACCCAAGGCTGCGTTCCTTCGCCTGGAAAGACGGTAACTTGTACAGATGTACGGAGCGCACAGTCTTGGAAATCTGTGCAACCTGGAATGACAATATTCACGTCATATTGACCAGACGCAGAGACATAGGGCTGCCATGTAAAACTGGGAGCCTCAGAGGGAGATGTACCGACAGCAAATGTGGAGACGAGGACAGTTTGGAGTGTTGCAGGGATGTTAGTGACAGCATTTTTGGTGGTCCACTGGCCTGTGCTGGTGATATTGGATGGATTAGGGGCAAAGCAGGATTGCGTATTCTCGCTGCTGATGGCGGAGGCGAACGCGCCAGAGGAAAGGAGTTGTAACATATGCAGACCGGGAGCTGCACCTGTCCAACCCGATAGAGTGATCTGCATACCAGTAAGCGTTACCGGAGCAGTGAAAATGAAGTCCTGGTATAAGACTGATGAGTCGGTAGATAAAGGACAGCTATCTGTGCATGTCATGTTTTGTCCTGTGGATGGGTTGACATATGACAAGGTCTGGACGGTATTGTCTGGAATGGACGTGATACTGACGCAAGAATAAGATGATACACATTATCCGTCCGTTGAATAACACGTACCTGAAAGCCGTGGTACCATACCCACTCTGGAACGTATTCCCAAGGCGAACACCATAAGCATTGATAGATGAGAAGTCACGGACAGTAACCACTGCGCCATTCCCATCCGCAGCCAACCATGTGTTCCCTGGTCCATCCGGACCAGAAGGGCACAGGATATTCAGTATGTTACTGAACTGAGGATTAGACGATGACGGTTGTCCTAAAATTTCTGCGCCTCCAAGAGGGACAGGAACGAGTGATGAGGAAAATGGTGTAGCTCCTGGAGAATAAGGAATATTGGGATTGTTGGTATTATTCAGTGCAGTGGCATTCTCGGCGAAAGAAGTGAGGAATGAGCCGGCAAAGAGGAGACTATTTTGTGAGGAGTTGGGGGTGATGGAAAGGACTTCTCCAGCGGCACCAGTGAAACCTTTGAACGAGGGTGCGGACCACGAGTTGGACTTGGTGTCCCATATAGCTACGGATGAACCGGGCGACGTGAAGTGCCCACCGACCCATAACTGGCTATTAGATACGTCGCAATAGAGCGAGTAAATTGGACCGTTAGGCCCGTTGGATCCAAGGGCGGCAAATGTACCAGAAGAGGGCGTGTAGGACGCCACGTTGCTGGCAGAGGTGTTGCCGATAGAAGAGAAGGATCCGGCAAAGTAAAAGATGTCATTGATGGCACAACCCGAGGAGATGGAACCGCCAGAATTTGTTGTGCCAATGGTAGTTAGTACACCTTCGCCAGTGCGGGAGAGTAAAGAAGAGGCAGAAGGGTCAAATGAGAGAGTGGTAGAGTTGCTGAATAGACTGAGACCTGCAAATGCGCCAGCGAGGCCGACCTGGCCCATGCGGGTAAAATCGACCATGGGCAATGATGCGAACACGGGATGAGCGAGAAAAGCTACTAGGACAATTGTCGAAGACCATCGTGACGAAGTCGATGACCGCGAAGGCATTGTGGATATCAAGTTCCAGGGTATTAGACCCTGATGGAACAGAGTCGTCCTCGACAGAAAACTCGAAGTTTGAGTGTCACTACGTCGCCAACAACGTTTAAGGGAAAAGAACACGGTTCATGGTTCTGATCAAAACGCGGTCCAATAAACCATCACGTCCACGTGGACCAGGTCATGGACCCATGCGGTGCACCAGTCTTTCAACTGTGTCCCTATGTAGCTATTCCTGCCTCGCGAAATCCTCACACAACTTAATCGTAGCTTATTTCCGAGCTCAAGAATCCATCACCGTGCATAGCCATACATCCATCTCCGAAAGACTCAGGGAATGTATTCCAGTTTGTACACAATCTTAAAGTCGATCAATTGAACCCTGCCAAAACTCTTGTGCCTATTTGTGTCTATTCCTCGTCATCCAGATCTACCAGCAGTTGAACTCGTGTTGGCAACGGACCCGACTGGCTGCAAGTGAGGAGAGCCCGTATCTAAAATTCTATATCATCCCAATCCAGTAAACGTCAACATGTTTTCGAACAGCACATGTCCAAAATGGCTCACTGAGGATATCTATAGCGGTGAATGTTTGGCCTTTTTGCATCGGCCTGCAAAACGGTATTATTGGAAGCTTGTTGTGACAGTAACAAGTGCTTCTCATTCAGAGCTGCCCAGAAGTCACGCGGCGTCATGTACTGAGCAAGCCATTGAGTCAGATACACGTCTTGGTTTGGCGACGGCGCCCATTTGTAAAAGCCGACTGCAAGAAGAGAAAGCACGACTGTGTTCCGCCAGAATGGTGTAGAGAATCCAGCTAATTAGAATGGATAGCGGTTGAGTTCACGGACGCAAGGAAAGAGGTGTTTCGTAGCCATACCTTCCCGTGAATACTGGGTATCATCGTGGTGCTCGTCATGAGCATGACTGTCATGCGATGCAAATCTCCGTTGAATAAGTGGAACACTCCCGGGTGCGGGCTTTTGGCGCAAGAGTAGCTGAAGGTTTGCCCTCGCCAGTGACATTGTGGTGCAAGATGAAGTTGTGCTTACCACCTCGGCAATTCACAGCGGACTTGGAACAAAGTCGATGTCGCACTCAGATCAGAGGTCACAGACACTACATAACTCTGTCGGCTTAACTCGAGCTCGTGCTTTCTCAAGATTACTTTAATTTTTGATCAGACCAGCTTGTTCGTGTTCATTTTTCATTGTTCATTGTCGAACACTCATTCTCTCTCACCCAGCCCTTCTTTGTTCAGAGTACGCAACCCAAGAAATTCTTCCCGTATACCCACCCCACCCACCTCAACCATGCTCAAACGTGCATTGCCTCGTTTCCCGCTCTTCCGGGTCTCTGCACCTATACTTCCGACGGCATCGCGAATAAGTGCCCGCACAGCGCCTTCTATATCCCTGACGGGTGTTCCTCGTATTTCCAGCTCGAGGCTGTTTCATCACTCCCCTGCTCGCCTTACAGCAACTCCACCACCTCACAATGATGCAGGATCGCCCTTACCTGCAGACGCCACTCTATCCCAAAGGCTGTCACATCTCATTAAATCCTACGGTTGGTATGCCTTGGGAGTGTACCTAGTCCTTTCGGCACTAGACTTCACCGTCGCATTTGCTGGAATCAACCTGTTGGGCGCTGAACATGTCGCGTGGGTTGCCGCCTACGTGAAGGAGACTGCTATTGGGTTCTTGCATAACAAGCCTCCGGAGCCTGGGCGGGATGAATTGGACAGTCCGGCTGCGGGAGATGCAAGCCAAGATGGCCTATATGCCACGTTGGTTTTGGCTTACACTATTCACAAGACGCTTTTTCTGCCTGTGCGAGTTGGTTTGACGGCCGCTTTGACTCCTCGATTGGTGGGTTGGCTGCGCGCAAGAGGTTGGGTAGGTGGTGAGGGCACGAGGAGAGCAGCACGCGAGATGAGGGATAGGATGCAAAGAAAGGATTAAGAATCAGACGTAGCGGAGGGGCCTCGCAAGTTCATACTACTCAGACCGTATTCACATTTGCATGGCGAGTGTATGTCCATTCGTTGCCATGGCGCTAATTTCCAACTAGAGTGATATCATACACAGTCAATCGGAGACATTGAACTTATTTACAAATTAGCATCCAACTATTTCTTTCAAGCTATGTAAGCCCTTTGTTGGGGTACTACATAGCAGATACGCATGATACTACAGTACTTCAAAAGCAGCGTCTCTGTACAGCGCCAAAATCTTATTTCCTCAAGATTTAGGCAGGAACATGCGGGCATCATTAACTACGTGGGTCTTGGAGCCTACGTGGCTGCCCGTGGGCTGTCCGGCTTAAACGTTGATTAGATCTTTTACGTGCATTATCTCGAAAGGGAACTGGAAAGTGCCGGTTGACTCACTCTGGTTCTCCAAAAAGCTTCAAAAGGTCTTCGACAATTTTTTTCGTATCTTGTGCATACAATACCCAATCTGCAAGGGTTAATGTGTTCACGATAGCAAGAATCAAAGTCACCTCTGATGAATCTCCAACCCGACAGCTTAAATCTCCCCAGATCTACCGTTGCTCCGCTCTTCCTGAAAATCGATGGCACTTGGTGACCACCATATCACATATTCATCTACCCCTTTCGAGGGCCCAGAGAAACTGTTGGAAATCTGGTTCGCCCCCTCCCCTGCTCATGTGCCAGATGCACATACACCCAAAAATGGCCGTATAGGCCTAAGGAATGTCCCAAGACAGATGTGGGAGGACATGCTCGACATCGTCCAATGCAAGGTCCTCAGTGTTATCGAAGGTGAAGAAACTGATGCCTATCTCCTGAGGTACGTGGCATCGCCTCATCGCTCCCTTTCATATCGCTTGTGCGCCTCGAATGGCCATTTAATACTTATTGACCATTAAATCGAGAAGAATGTCTTCGCTCATGTTTCTTCAATTTAGCGAGTCCTCTTTCTTTGTGTTCTCCCATCGCATTATCCTGAAGACATGTGGCACGACTCTAAACCTCCTCGGTCTTCCACGCATCCTCGAGATCGCGAATAATTTCGCCTCGCTCCCATCTGTTTATCGATGCTTCTACTCACGTAAATCCTTCATGTTTCCCGAGCGCCAACCCGGTCCGCACCGCGAGTGGAAGGATGAGGTGTCGTTCCTTGATGCCATATTTCCGAACGGAGCCGCTTACACTGTAGGCAAAGTCAATGGCGATCACTGGCTACTTTATATCACAAGCCCTGAGGAAACTGGCGCCAATGGGGAGACTGTACCAAGTTCTCCCAATGCTTTTCCGTTGCCACCTATTCAGTCCCAGAATGAGGAGAACCAGACAAACCAAAACCTGAAAAATGTTGGGCCCGAAACGCCAGTTACTCAGGACTACACCATTGAGATCCTCATGAGTAACCTTTCCCCCGAGGCCCGTGAACCTTTCTTCTCAGCTCCGTGCGGAGATGCACTTTCGGAGACTCCCTCCATCCTTGGAAAGAATTTGTCCTCTGCCATCGGAATTTCCGATCTTTTCCCCCCTCATCTTACCACGTTGGACGCTTATGCGTTCACCCCTTGTGGTTACTCTTCGAATGCCCTCCTGCAATGGATGGAGAATGACCATGGTGGGGAGGGTTACTACACAATTCACGTTACTCCTGAAGAAGGCTGGTCTTATGCCAGCTTCGAGTGCAATGTCCCACTATCCACTTCTACGTCTTCTTCAGCCAAAGATATCCCCAATTTGCAGACGCTCGTCAGACGCGTCGTCGACATCTTCCAACCTGGCAGACTCAGCCTCACCCTTTTCATATCCACTGTTGGCAATAACAATGCCGAGGAGGACGAGGGTGAGAGTACTGTTGAAGCAGCTCAGCGGAGCTTTAAGTCCGCTCTGGTAACCCAGCGCCCTGTATCTTGTTCTTCTACTCATTCAGAAACTGGTCGCGGGAGTGGACAAAGTGGTAGCGTGTTGTACAGGAGAACCGACAAGATCAATTATGAATTTGGTGGCTACAATCTTGCGTTTGCGAGTTTCGAGCTTCGATGAAGATATCATCTAGTGGTGTTAGGTCGTGCGCTGAAGTTGTCTTTCTTATGTAGATGCGCTCGTGCTTTCCTACAGTCTACTTTCTTGCTACCTTCTACGTCTCCATTTCCCCTATACAACCCGGATTTTCAGACTTACCCCATTTTCGTTTTGTTCCCTGAATTTTATGGACTCAAGCTCGGCTATTGTCAGCTGCGCATATCTTCGATTCACAAGGTCAGGGCGTTTCAGGGCGTTGGTCTGATCAGAACTGCATAAACGAGTCTTTGATTGTCGGCAATGTCCGTACAACCGAGGTGTCATGGGATATTGCTCATGCCCATGGGAGATTTAGAGAACAAAACAACCACGGGTCGCTGAGTGTCCGCCTGCACGTTGCCAGTAAGTGTCAGAGCAAAGTTCTTACTTGCTCATATTTTATTTGCCCGAGTGCAGTTTGGGATTTGTGGCATGAGAAATTCCAGTTCCACTCGAGTTATCTGTACGAGGAGCATATACAGCTCATATTCCACTCACATTCCTCTGGGGGGTTGCATCGGTTTCTGATCTTGAGATGGATACTATACTCAACATGAATGGCCGACGTGTGGACCTACAACCATCGGATTGATGTGGATCTTGGGCCAATCTGGCTATTCGTGGACGCCTAATTAATACGCTCTAGGGGTCACCACGCACTGAATTCGGCGGGCCGAGGCTTATTGCCTCATAAGTTTTGCAGTTCAGGATTCTTTAAATCTTTTACTTCTTAATATTGTTGACCGAGGACGTCGATACGACGAATTCTCGTGATCAACTGTCTTCGGGGCTGAATTCATTTCTTGCCACATGCCCCGACCTCAGGGAGCATCAGAAGCCTCCCTCTGCGTATAAATTATCGAGCATTTACAATCTCAATGCCCTCAGTTTCTTGCCAGTCTTCGTTTCGTTCCTCTAACGCCTGCGCTTCATCTCTTTCGATGATTTACAGCACGGTCAACCTTCAAGCCGCCACATCCACCGAAAACCTCCAAGCTCTTGAGGAAGTCAAGGATTTCCGCACAACAGATCTCGGACGGGGGGGCAAGGAGCGATGGACATATCACCTTCTTCCAGAGGCGGCGCTTGATGTTGAGCTGCATAGCATGTCTAATGCGACCTCATCGAGATCTGTAGACAGCGTCACATTTCAACCATGCGCAGCATATGCCAACCTTAATCAAGACAGGTACAGCATTGAGGAATGGGAACTCCCTGGAGGAGTTTGGCAATTCACGGCAATCTATGATGGTGCTCTAAATTTCTAATAAATATCAGTCGTATCCCCTTCCACAACTGACTGCCGTGCTTTGTAGGTCACTGCGGTCATGATACTGTTAACTATGTCCATAAGCGGCTTCCCTCGATGGTCAGGATGTCCCTGCAAGCTCTTCTTCAGAGCGCACCCATCACATCTCTGAAGCCGGAGCTAGTCTCGGAGGCACTGCGTAACACAGTCAGGCATCTGGACGAGTCTATTCGTTCCGATCTTTTTGACTTCTTGCCTTATGATCAACTTACAAAAATGAGCGACGCTCAACTTAACCGACGTATTTCGCAACGTTATTCTGAATGGAATGCCATCTCGACACGTTGCACTCAGGGCTCAACTATACTTTTGGCTTTATCAGACCCGCTGAAAAAAAATGTATGGATTCTCAATCTGGGAGACTCTATGGCTGGTAAAATGCAACCCTTCTTATGCCATACCTCTTCTCTGACAAACATCGCAGTACTTGGCGGGAGATCCTTGTCTGGAAAATGGTCCGCTATGATCGTGAATTCCATGCATAATGGTAACAACCCCGCAGAGTGTCAACGTATCCGGCGAGAGCATCCATCGGAGCAAGCTTGTATGACTGACAATAGAGTGCTTGGTTATCTAGCGCCCACTAGAGGTATTTATTCTTGATGCTAATGTTTCATATCTAACCCTAAGACAATGTAGCGTTAGGGGATACATGGCTCAAGGTTCCTTCGGTTTACACTCGCCGTGCTTTCGCGCCACATGTGCAAGACTGGTTGACGCCACTTCAGGTGGCAGAGTATTCCAGTCGTATTCTCACTCCTCCATATGTGTCCGACCTCCCTGAAGTCTTTCACTACTCCCTCGACGTCCCCAAACAAGAAATAATCCTCATTCTTTCGTCTGATGGCCTGCAGGACTTGTATGACAGTCGCGATGTTCAAATGTCGGACCAAGAAATGGCAGATCGCTGGGTGCGCTTGATTGGACGTCGCATGCGCCCCACCAAGGATGTAGAATTGCAAAGCAATCTGGCGCTCAGGCTCCTCCGGGATGCTGTTGGCGGAAATAACATAGAGCTCGTTTCCCGAAATCTGACCTTAGAAATGGAAGACAAATGGATGGACGATGTTACGATTCTAGTGCAACGATTCAGATAGATGCGTCCCATAGATAGTGTATGCTACAGTGCTTATTTATTCTAGAACTATGGTAGAGAAATAATTCATGCATTCCGAGATTCTCAAAATGCGCATCGCTGTGCCATACTTACTGAACAAGTACTTTGTAGATATACTTGAGAAAATTCGTGATAGATGAAAGAACGGCGATCTTGGACCGTTTGATCCAAATTGATGTCGATCATTGGCTGATCTGATCCACATTGTATGGAGAAACAGTAGGTTCGAGTTTCACGCCATGCCCTGACTTGCTCCGCAGGTTGCAGAGGGGACACAGACGAACAAACATCTCGACCATCGGCCAGGTTATAGTAGCCTGTAAGAGTGTTGTGATACATCAATGCCCAAAACAGTTGAACACGTACCATTCCCATACGCCTCGTCTCAAGTAGCATCGAAGAAGAAGAGCCATGAGCTCTATGAGTATATACAAGGATGTCGTAGATCTGGTTTTGCACAGGAATCCGTTCAAAAGCGCTTGTCCACTCAAAACCGCCGAAATCGTGATCAACGGCATCAGTTTTCAAAGAAGGGCTTCCGAAGTCGTCTATGTGCCTGACATAGTCTTGCCTGAATTTCTCCTCTTCTGCAGCATCGAGGTGAAAGAAAGAGTCCCGTAGTAATATGAGAAGGTGATGTTTCTCAGATCCCAGTCGTACATGATGAATTGTTAGCCACATGCGGAGCCGGTCTGAAAGAGCATCTATGCTGCCTTTCGATAAAGCATGCGACACGGTCGCATAAATATTCGATGCAAACGCAGCTGTCTCGCGAAGATCCGGTGGTAAATCGTGGAGGAATTTCGCGAGGCTATCCTCAAAGGACGCTCGACTCGGCATCTCGACAGAATTGACGTTACGAATTCGCTGCAAAACCGCATCAAGCAAGGGCGCAAATGATGGATGTCCCCAGGATTCAACAAGGGGTTTCGTGACTGGCATTCCTTGATCGGGGGGGAAGGAATGCGAGATGAACGAGAATGAGTTGGGTTGGGTGCGTGGAACACCGGTTTGGAGCCCTGAATTAGAGGGCCATCCTTGGCCGTGGTAGTCAGGAGTGAATCGACCGAGGTGCGAAAGGAGTGAAGATTCAGCTTCTTGGGAGCCACCTCTAATATAAGGCACGGGCGAATTTGATGCACCACGACTCCTTGAAGATGACGCTACGTTTTGTCCATAAAAACTATGACCGTCTCCAGGTTCATTGGGACCATTGTGCACGAAGACGGTATGTTCTTCCGGTGATGGCACGTCAGATACCAGGAAAGACGCCGTTTTCGCAGTATATGGAGCCATCTGCTTGTCCCGCGTCATGCCATGATCGGATGGAACTTTATGTCTCTTCTTAGGAGTATAGTTGCACTCGGTGGCACTCTCTTCTTCCGCACAATGGTTGCAAACCGGCAAGTTACGATCACACTTGTTCAGATAGATGAATAAGGGAACACGAATCATTTATTGAGTAAACAAACCTTCAAATTCCTAAGACGGCAGCGATCACACCGCGGGATTCCTCGATGAGCAGGTGTCGGTAAAGGTGTATATCTGCAGTCCCTCCCATTCGCATACGAGCAGTGATTGCAAGTTGGGAGCACCCTATCACACTACCCGGCCGTTAACATTTTTTGAGAAGTCGGAAAGTTGGCACACACCTTCAAGTTATTCATCCGGCAGTGATCGCACCGTGGCTTCCCTCTGCGTCCTTTCCATTGCGACTGACGAGCCATGAACATTTTAGGATTTGGAATGCGGATGGTCAGTTGTCCATCATCGTTCAGATCTCCAACGGAGTCTGTTCCATCGGGAGATTCAGACATTGCAGGTCAAGCTGTGTAGGAATGCTCTGGCTAGGAAACTGGAAATATCAGGCATGATTCCAGAAAAAAAATAGAGTCCCTACAAGCAAGATATGGCGAGAACTGGTAGATTTGTGAGCAAATGACTGGATGTGGCGAGGAAAGAACTAGGAAAGACCATACATACAATAAGAGGTGCGAAGGTTGGGAGGGAGCACAATAATCCTTATGAGCGCCGGAGAGACGGTGGTAAAAATGATAAAGTAGGGTTCTTTCTAAACCATCCAACCCTTTGTGTGATTTGACGTCGTTGCAAGCCGTTTGTATGCAGTTTTGGCAAAGAAACGACCAAGCATCCACTCAAACCTGAACTTACTTACGGATGTGACGTTATTGTCACGCCACTTTTTAGGTCAAAGTGGTTTGAAAAGGCAGAACGGGACAGCATGCTGGGCCCTGGCCATATGACCAGTGACATTTCACCCTTCTCATGCCATGACGGCGTATTAAACTGAAGTCAGCATCATGGTATCTCGAGGTTAGTTAAATTTCAATCGGTATCCATGAGCTAATTACACCTCAGAGCCACTGGGCGCTGGGCAGACTTTGTCAAGCCCAAACGTCCATACGCACTGCAATGCACTAAGTAATTTCCTCAACAAACCTGTCTCTTACTACACGAATAAAATTTGCGAAGCAGTTGAAGTTCAGGCATGCATCATCATCCTACAAAGTTCAAGCTTCAAGATTATCACGATAACACATTCCATATTTGGAATCTGTAGTTTGATGAGAGAAGTGGCGGAAGTTCAAATGTTCATATAGGTTCGTAGCCGATCTTCAACGTCAACGTTGTCAACGAGAATGTTCCTGCTTACGAAGATCAAATGTATGTACAGGCTTCAAGATTGCTATGCACTATGACCAATTATGTGCTTCTGCATGTACAATGATTTATCAAGCAAACTTCACCCATGCATGCATTGCAACATTACTCGCCGGCCAGCTTTAGCATGTGCCTGATTTGGTCGAAGCGAAGCCGACTGCAAAACACTAGTTTAGGTATGTCACTATTGGCAGAAACCAGTGCTTCTTCAGTAGTTGGTACTGGCCATCTGGCCAGACTCTGCCAAATTTGAAATAGGTGGATGTAATATAAGCCATAATGCTTACACGTCTTCCTTCTAATCTAGGGGAGACTAAGCTAACTTATGCCCGCACGTGCGTGCAATTTGAAGCTTTCAAGGTTGAACTTGGCCTTAAATATTTACCGACGATAGACTCCAGCCCAACCACTTCGGAACCTTGTGCATTTCCTACCAGCATGCTAATCCCGCCTTCTGCGATCTTTTTTGGTAATTCAGTTCTCGTCATGATCCAGACATGTGGGTATAAAGCCCTGAAAGAAGTGTGCTGGGCTACTGACATCCCTCTTACTCGCCAGTCACCCGTTAATCAACGCTATTCAACAACAAGATGTACTCCGCGGATTCTTTCATTGTCTTCGTTATGCAACTAGCATCAAACTTAGTGTCATCACAGACCATAGTCGAGCGGGGTAGCATTGCCTATTTTAACCCAGCTATTGGAGGCGGATCGATGCTCGAGAACGCTGGCGATGGATACGGTGAACCCTTGAATGTATTTCCTTCTACGTCAGCCTTTCTTCATTAAATGCTTTCACTGACTCTGGCTTCTCGTAGGTCATCATCTCTGGTCTCAGCTCTCCCGCAGTCCTCACGTATGACGGAGCTATCAATTATGCCCGTGCTATTGGATTGTAAGCGTAGAAAGAGTAGCTGGACCACTGCGGCATGCGACTTACTTATCTGCTCTTCATAGCTCCGAAGAATGTTTCAACCTTCACTTAGGTGGTCTTATGTCCGCCAACTTAGGAGACGGCAATGGATGGGTCAACCAAACGATTGAACTTCGCCAGGACTATGACAATGCAGGCACTGGGACGTGTCTGGAGAGCCTCATCGGCGGAAATCATTTTCGGTAAACTAATTTGTTACTGTTACTGACGTAGCAGAAGATGATATATTCTTTTAGTATTTTCGTGCAGAACGGCACTGCAGCCGACAGTGGTGCTCTTTTCCTAGCGTGAATACCTTATTATATATCTATCCATCCATCCACCAGCTAACTTGTTGTCAGAGTTTCTCAAGAGGAGGTGCGCAATCAGACAGGATTTCTAGCTATTCACTACTGATCTCCTTAAGCCCGTAAACAAGAATCATGACGTCATCCCAGATGGGTACGACATCGGCCGGTGAGTAACCGTCGGCGATCACGACGAACAAGTCAGTCATATCCAGTTTTAGCAACAACCTAGTGGCAGCAGCTGTCGGGAAGTCACACTATCATGGGATCAAATACACCACGACTGCCAAGAACATCACTGGTCTCCTTGCACCCGGTGACGATGGAATCAATCATGGTCAGTATGGTATTAGTTATACAAATCCCTCGCTGATGTGGCCTCCACTAGGTATCGCTCAAGATGGTATTGTTACATTATTGACCGTTACAATTGATTAGAATGTCCGTCTTCCCTGTGATCATACCCTATCATACCTTAGATTTCTTCTGTTCGCGTAATCAATGATTCATCGCCTGTCACATTATGGAGTATTGACAAGTGAAGATGCTAGAGGTATGCTACAAGTGCTGGATGACGTTGACACAAATCGATGAAGTAAAGCCAAAACATAAAGAAAACTATCTTGGAAAGGACCAAAGACTGTCGGTCCATGCCACTCACAAATCCAGATCCACCTCCCCCCCGGCGTATTCCTCATCCCACATAGACTCGTCATCGTCTTGAACTGGCTGTGAGCACTGTACCGTCTCAGGTACCTCGGAACTTCGCGATTGGCCATTATACCCGCATTCTGACCACATGCGCTCTTCCTCCTCGGCTTCCTGACGGGTGCGACGTCGAACGCGATTGAGGACGAAATCAAGTTGAAGGTAGTTTGCATCGTCCATAGCAAACTTACGGTGCTTCCGGTCCTGTATATGCTGAAAGTCCAATCGTCAGGGGACATAGACACATGATAGAACGGGATCCTACCAAATCGAAATCATCGAACTTCACGCGACAACTCTCACAATAACCAGGCTTGCTCCCTTCATCGCGCTTTGGCAATCGAAGGGTATTTGTACTCCTACTTTTCCTGAGCGCCCCATTTGGAATCGTGAGGGGCGGACCCATGCCGCCTACATTGCGACCGAGTGCGTGGTTTGCATTCGGAGCCTTGCGGGATGTGACAACTTGTTTCCTACATCGAAGAGAAGCAGGTAGTTCTAGCGTCCTGAAAGAACCGCTTGTGTTGGATGTGGTACCTCTCGTAGATGTAATACCAACGCTGTTGCCGGATGCTGCAACGTATGCCCCACCACCTGTCGAAGCAAGGTAGCCTGAGGCGGTTGCTGACTCTCCTGCATCTCCATCCCCATAGTCAGCATCAAGGTCGACGTATTCTTCTATAGCCGTATTCACAGCTTGGCGATGCAAATTGTTCATCGACACTGACCGGCGGAGATCGCCAGCTTTGTGCGAAAGCATCTGGACCTCCGCTTGCCTTTTCCGCTTCAGCGCCCTTGCCACTTTCTCCGCGCGTTCGTTCTCGTTTTCCCTTTCTGCTTTTTGTGCCTTCTCCCAGCGCCTCTTTTCCCTTTCGTCAAACTTCATGAAAGGCCCTCTGGACCTTGCGTCACAGTAGAGGACAGGATGCGCAGGCTGCTCTTTCCCGTCGGGCCCGCGTTGTATAGGATACTCTAGAGCATGTATCGTCGCCAACTCCTGTCGTACGTCTTCTACTAGGACGAAATAACTCTGCTTTGAGAAATATCGGTAATCATGTCGCTTTTGAGTAGGGTCGCGTTCTGTAGTAGTACCGTGAAGACGTTCGGTTTGAAGTAAGCTCGATAGCGACCGCTTGTTTGAAGCCGGGGCAAGTGATGTGATTTGCGCAGGAGGTTTCATAGATGAGAACGCAAAAGCTGGAACATCGCATCGTTCCAGAATGCTATCAAGTTTCTCTGGACTCCAAATCTTCATATTGAATGCCTTCGCTTTCTCCACGAGGTTGAAGCTCTGTGAGGTGGCATCATCGGTAGCACTGTTGATCAATGATGTTAGCTTGGTCTACAGACAGAGCAGTTCAGCACACCGTCCACGGAGTTTAATTGGACTCTTCAGTAAAGAGGCAGCCCGCGCGGCAAAGCCTTGCGATCGCGAGTTCTCCTTGTTGGCAGTGGGATCAGTCGGGGTGACGGGTTGATTAGTGATAAGATGAGTTATCTCGCTGGAGAAAAAGTCATCTACTTGCTAGAAGGATGTAGATGCCATGTCAGATGCCTGCACAATTAGCACGGAGAATCGACCGTACTGCTTTGAGATGCATCACCCGCGCTGCTAACGAACTTCGCAGGGATGCACTCTCAGGGTCCAACAAGTCTAGGTCAAAGTAAAACACCCATCCTGGAAATGCGCGAGTGTATTTGACGCGAAAATCCGCCTTCTGAAGCTCTCGTTCCACGCGTCTTCGCTCCTTATCCCTGTGGTCCTCGCCATGGGTGGCTTCCGCCGGAGCGGCTCTCACCCGCTTGACAGTGGAGTGGTGTTCAGTCAAGTCTCCTGTAGGATCCGGAGATCGAGGACGTTTGACCAACTGCGAGGAACGGGTGGTTGGTTTAGAGGGAGACATGCTAGGAGGAACTTGAAGTGGCAGAGTACGTGTACTGAGTGGACGGCGGCTAGTCATAGGCATGATTGGCAAGCCCGATAAAGGCCCAGGGAAAATGGCTCCACGTCTCAAGGGTAGACGCAGGCAATAAGTTGAACGAGGGGACGGGATTAGGTTTGGTGGAAAAGATAACCAACCTGTTGGGCCGCTGGCGCGCGATGCCTCAATTAGTTCCGGTTGAGCACAAATATGTAAACAACGCGTGAAAATCATTTGTACTCAACCACTCTACTCTAGAGATAGTATGCATAAGGCTTCCGCATAGTACACACTTATTTTACCGTATCCTGATTCAGTTTCTTGTAAAAGTGTCTAGGTACAACTGAGTGTTGCAACTTCACACGAATTAAAAGTACTCCATGGCTTCGTTGTTCCACAAAATACACACTCAAAAGTCCGTTACCATAAGATCAGACAATATCGACTGAAGCTGCAGGACAACACATGATTTCTACAGGCTTGTCATAAGTGCAGTACAACTCAGCGCATCGAGAGTCATAAGAGAAGCGCGAGCTGCTGCACGTGATAATCACATGAGCGCGTACAGACGCGTTCTCCGAGTCCGACAATAAATTACATCCAGAGATTGGTGCCACCGTACAAATTTCAAAAACTAGGGATGAATACGCTACCTACCTATTAACGTGAAATCAAACGAAACACATAACAACGTTGGCAATATCAAAGACCGTAAATATCAATGCGACACGTGGGGAAATAAGGCCAAAGAGCCTGCAGATGTACATGGGCGAGTGAGCATCGTCAAGACCGAAATACATTCAAATAACGAACCGAGAAGCAGGCCTAATATGAGGCAAATGCATCTGTCACTTCGGCTAACGGGCTTTCCGTTAATTCCTTGGCACGCTGATCTGCACTTTGTAAGGCCAGTGTGACATCCAATGCCACGGTAATGCTAGATGGAGGGCTACTCAGAAGGTGTTTCCAGCCCTGATCCGCCAGTTCTGCCAGATGAGTGATCCGCAGAGTACTCGTCGATTTTTGGCCCTCCACTTTCAAGGATGGCACAACCACTGGGACCACCTTGGATTTTTTGCACACCTGCTTCTCTTCGCGTCCATTCGGGGAAATGTTCTCCTTGTTTGAGGCAGATAAATGATGATTAGAAGGCATTTAAAAGAGCAGGTGAAATCAACAAGAAAGTTACTTGTTAACAATTCACTTGCGAGCGTTTTAAACCTAACGCCTCATTGCACTGGAGATGCGCTCTCCATGACAACTGTGTGGAGGTTTGCTCAATCGGTGGAAAGAAAGCACGAACAATGGTTCATGATTACTAACCGAACAAACTCTGGAGGTCAAATTTCGGAATGATTATAATCATCCGCTGCCCCATTTAGAACGACATTGAAAACACGGGCTGGACATGTTCCGAGCATCAAGAGTGCTATTATTGTCAGGTGTTCTATACCAGTGGTCCGTGGAACAAAACAGTTGCTTAGATTTCAAGTCTGATAATATGTTAGTGGCTGAAAGCATCGTGGTGTTGTTTGGCAAAGCCTTCCATTCATAATACAACCAAACACATTAACTTACAATTGGACCCTCAGTACTGCTTACATCAACCGAAATCGCTTGATTTTGAATGGCACTCATTAATGAGGCCTGGAATCGGGGTGGTATGGATGCAGGACTAGACATCTTGCCACCTATAACTGCTCAGTTTTTCGTCCCTCGAATGGTCAACAAACCTCAAGACCCGATAGTTCACGCAATCGAGAAGGAGAAAGCCATAACTCTAGCGACGCGCGATCCGCGTGACCCAACGTACCCAAGAGATGCCGCGTGCGCCCAGAATGTTCCTGCACTTCCCTCGCTTTCGCCAGAGATGCTATGGGCAAAGTCGTTGATCAGTGGGCATCAGCACTCAGTGAGAATTCTGCGTGTTGTGGTATGAAAACTCATTAATCAAATGTAGGATCGAGTCGTATCTTGGGACGTTATTCACCAATCACACCCAAATCGTTCATACAACACACCCTTCTTGACTGAACAGTCTTCCGAAGTATCAGCTTCGGCACAACACCAGTCAGATTTACTTTTTTGCATAGTTAATGTCATAACAAACGAAATGTTTAGCATGCAACCTTTGCCGTTTGATCTGCGAGCAAAAGTAGTCTGTGTGAATGAACTTGAGCTTCTTGAGTCGTTGAGGATGACAGTTCTCGGAACCTCGTCTTTTCTGCATACATGGGATCCGGTTTCAGAGACGTTTTTATCGTCCGATGCCGCAGAAGACCTACCAATCAGGTTTATTATCAGTGGGAAAGATGAAACAATGAGCAGTAGGTAAGCAGACAAGTTCACCACTCAACACGTTTGTGTTGTGATGCTATGACCAGTGTCCTCCGGCGCTTTATGAATATCGGTACTCTGATGCGACGCTTGGAGACATTCCTGAGCGTTCTACGAACACGGTGGGTTTCATTGTGCCAACTCATGAAATGCGTTGTCTAAAGGATGCAATGCAGACACAAACAGGAAAGTGCAACGATCCACGCTTTTTCACATGCACTCTCTGTGGTGCTCATCTATCTACGTGACCAGCTTTCTCGGGGGCCCCTCACTAACATTCAAATCCATGTCTCTTCACAAACCCTGTCAGCGACATGGTTGTATTACGGAGATTTTGAAGAAATTATTTTCTCTTTAGCATCATTTTGCCGGAGGGTATGTTCGCTGACGATTTCTCATCCACTTCTCACATTCTCTATCAGGACCTTGGGCTGTCTCCCTCACAATACCCACAATTTACGGTGAACCCAGCCGCTCTACTTTCTCGTATATACAAGTATCTCGATACCCATTTTCGCAAATCGTCTTCCCGGACGTTGATTGCTGTGTTTGCTTATCTCATGACCATGTCCTCGAAAAGCTACCTTCAGGCACTATGTCGCTCAGTTGCTTACGCTGATAGCCATAGACAGCAGACAACAACTTGCCAGCAGCCCCAGCGGATTGCAACCGGTCTGTTTGACACCGAGGACTTTGATCAGATTTCCCCCGAGGAAGATGGAGTTCTCCTTGCTGAAGATGATGAACTACCATCTTTTATACCACGCGAATTGACCGAAGCTTTGCCGGCTGCTCGAAAATCCCTCAAGTTACTCGCTGCCGCAGGACCCGATCATCCTGTACTAAACCCGCCGGAGCGACGGCCGTTCATCACTTGGGTTTGGTCAACCAGAGACATTCAAAACATATGGAACACAGGATCTCTTGGCGAGGTCGGTGACGTAGCGGCCAATACTGTTCCCCATAGTCCCCCTGATCTCGCTTCGGCTGATATCAATCATCATCATGGGTACCGCTACCTATCCGACCTTGTTGGTTTCCAGGTATTCGATCTGGAGCCTGGCTCAAGTGGAGACAATACATTCCACGAGCACTCGGTGCATGCTGCATTGGAAAGGTTCATTCTATCCTTCCCACCTGTTCTCCCTTCAATCACCCCGAACCTAAGTCTCCTAACTAGCCTGGTCTTTTCTCCACTCATCTCACACGCTGCCTCACTTTCTAAGGCATTATTGTCGATATTCCTCGACCAGAACTCGTTTCTCTACGTACATGATCACCTAGTTCTGCTTCGCTCACATATGTTCCTGACCTCCCCTTCGTTCAAGTCACGACTCATAGCTGCCTTGTTCTCCGACACCGATGATCGCGATGTTGTCGCTGGAGAAGGAAAAGCATTTACATTGTCTCGCCAGAGGAGTAGATCTATCACCGGAGTGGCCCAACACCGCATAAATCGCTGGGCCGTCGGCTTAGCACCATTCCTGACGGAGCGCGGGACATGGCCTCCCGGAGGTGCCGACCTTAGCTTTTTCTTGAGAACGGTCATCGTGGACGCTCAGGATACATGCTTAGTTGGTACGGATGATAACAAGGAGCATGGACTCGGATCGAGGCGCATAGC
This sequence comes from Rhizopogon rudus, assembly GCA_002995055.1. Taxonomy (NCBI): domain Eukaryota; kingdom Fungi; phylum Basidiomycota; class Agaricomycetes; order Boletales; family Rhizopogonaceae; genus Rhizopogon; species Rhizopogon rudus. The sequence goes on along the minus strand of PVYE01000657.1, from coordinate 14,197 downwards.
AGAAGAAGCTGAATTCCGTCTTGGGTTCGCCATCAGAGACCTCGCCAGCGATACGGGACGCGAACGGTGGCTTAACCCGCTATGTAAGCTCTTCCTCTCATGTGTTGTACGCGCACACTAAGTCATTCGGAAAACTTAGGCACCGAGTAAGTTCCTTATGTGTTGCCGCAGATCGAATACGCTTCATGATTATTTTGGCTAGAGCACTGGACTTCTTGTATCTTGACTACAAAGTTCCTCACCCCCTAGAGGTGATTATCACACCGGACACTACATCCAAGTATCAGAGGATCTTCGCGTTTCTTCTACGCATGATGAGAGGTACGCTTCTGCAGTTTTGTAGTTTCATATACGCTCAATGAAATTATGCAGTTGAGTCTGCCATTCGCACGGCTTTTCGGATTACGCATCAAGATGTGCTGTTTCCGACCTTAAGTGAATCAAGGAAACTCCTCACCCACTTCCGTTTCGTGGCGCATTCGTTCGTGACTACCCTCTCGGGATATGTATTCGATGCGGCAATTGGGGGCAACTTTGACGCATTCCTGGCTCGAGTCGCCGCTTGTCGTTTGGGTACAAGCTCTGAGTTCTCAGATGTCTTTTCGCTTGCTGAGGCTCATTCCGCTGTTTTGGATGACATTCTCAGTGCTTGTTTGCTGCGTTCGGGCCAACGGGCAGCTGGTGATTTGCTTCGTGGGAGCTTGGAACTTGTCCTGGAGCTTTGTATTATGATCGGTGACCTCAAAGATGGGCGGTTGCAAGAGTATCAGGCGTCATCAGCCCTTGTTGTCCTATTTGCTGCATTTCGCAAGAAGATGTCAACCTTGGTACGTAGTAATCCACGTTACATTTGCGAAGCGGAGGCTCATGCCTGCGGTTTTAGATCAAAGTCCTAGAGGTCCTATTGGAGAAGGATCTGAAGTCATCGCAACGACAGGAACTTTTACTTGCGTTACGGGAAGAGAGTGATGTTCGCCACGCTCCTGGTGGTCTGGAGGCTTTGCGCCACCTCATATTGCGTCTCGATATCACTGAGTGGTGGAAAAGTGCATAGAGGAATGCGGTACAAATGCAGCATGTGTTTTACCTACTTACTGGTACAGGAGATAATGTGTAACTAAGGAGTTCCCATATAAGCCATAACCATAAAGAACAAATACTAGTAATAGGAAATGAGCAATGCAAGAAGGCTCTGGAGAACTACATCAAACAGAACTACAGAAACGACACAAGGTCGCTCAGAAAGGTTCAGTCACATCTAATCTTCAAATGCTTCATCAAATGGTTTGTCAACGCCCATACCCGACACCGACTTCATTTTTGATTCTCGTGCAATGCGCCCACACTCCCTAGCCCATATAGCCTTAACCTCCTCTTCACGTACATCGCATTCAAGAGAGCCATCAGTGACACCGAGGCCACGTAGGACTTCGTCCGTGCGAACGGTCTCCGCAAGCTTGATGTCTTGGCCTGCTGCTGCAGTAGCCTTCACTACGCCAAACGATGCAGCTCGACCCGCACGGCGACCAGTCTTTGACGGAGAAGTTGCGGTGCAGGTAGAACTCGACGACACAAGTCCTACGGTCTCCAGCATTCCCACAAGGTCAGAAAACTCACTTCGGGAAACCGGAGTGAAAATGTCATTATCCCCACGTGTGAGCACACTCGAGTAGTATGCATGGAGCTGTGCAACGTCAAGCCCAGCAGTCCTTTGAGAAATAGCAGAGCTTGTGCGCTTCAGAGGGGACTTGGTAGGCGTTGAGTTGGCAGACCTGGAGACGGACAAAGTTGCCATCCGCTTCGATGCAAGAAGCGTGCATAGGAGAGCCAGTCTGGTTTGCAAACCGAGATTACGGACCTTGGAAACGGTTTCGCTACTGCTAGGGGACAGCATCGAGGAAGAGGAATGACCACCACCAGCGGTGGGCAGGTACGCCTTGAGGGCCGCAAGGATGTGATCTGGTTTAACGCTAAGAAGTGGAGTCGCGAGAAGATTTGCATCTGGGTCCGGCACTTTTGAACCTGTGACAGCCAAGTCTATTGCTCCCCGAAGGACCTCAAACAAGGCTCGGACATCCCCAGTTTGTGAGGCAATCTTTTTCGTGAGGAGAGTTAAGGTTGAAATAGGAAGGAATCTTTTGGTCTGTTCTGCTGCCTCTGGGCATTCTGAAGTATCATAGAGAGGTGACAGCCGTGCCTGCAGCACCTGAAGCAGTTGTTGCGAGGAGTATGAGCCGAAGTGGAGGGTCAGAGCACTGGAAGCTTCACGACTGGACACCTGCGCCAAGGAAGATGTAAGGGTATGTGTATTTGCAATCCCGATAACGCGGAGGGTGGATGAGTAGTGTTGGGATAGAGAGAAAATTGATGAAAGTGTCTGATTTGACGACGCGATGTGGTCCAGCTCATCAAGTACAAGGACGCTGTTATCGAGGTTAGATGTCGAGATGGGTAGAAAGCAGTGACATCACATACCACTTATCATTTGAAGTGGACAATGCTTTCTCTACCGCTTGCTTACCCTTGGCTTTGCAAGGTCTTGCGCCACACTTGGGAGTCCTTGTGCGGCACAACTCCTCGTAAAGGCGATCCCAGAGGGCATCGATACTACCCAAAGCCATGCAATTAATAGAGATGACTCGCACGTCGGACGTCCCCTCGGACTGCTCCAACGAACGCAGGACTGAGTTGACAAGGGCAGTCTTGCCAGTTCCAGGCGTACCAGATATGTATAAGGATGTATGTTCATTATTGGACCACGAAGAGGTTATGAAATCCAGAATGAGTTGTCGTTCATCCTCCCGGCAAGCGATAGGTGATAGACTGGTGCTAGTTGAACGAAGAAGTCCTCGAGCACGGGTATATACCGGAAGTAGCGAAACTGGAGGTGTTGGG
>PVYE01000657.1:0-11277 GCA_002995055.1 Rhizopogon rudus | reverse complement strand
ACAGTTGAAGTAGATGAACGTCTCCGGGCTAGTGGAAACAGTATAAGGATAGTTTGAGTGACGTGGAAAAAATCGCACTTACATGAACGAGTACGAGACGGGGAAATAATTTCTGTGCTCGTACGAGTAACTGAGCGGAGGGAACGGGGTGTGTCGACCGTTGAATCGTTCCACGTATCAGCGCGGAATGGAGGTACATTTTCCTTATTCGAGTCACCGTCCACGGTGGAGAGAGATATGCGTGCACGTTTTGATTTGGGACTCTGTTCCGGGGTTGCCATTTGCTGGGACAAAGTTGGAATGTCGGTTGTAGATGGAGATGCGACTGCCTTTGGGTCAACATGATGAGCACGCTTTCCAAGTACTGAACCTTGAGATGATCGTGTCTGCATGGTGGACATCGGGTGTTACAGCGTACGATGTGAGAGGGAAGAGGTGAGGGACGTGCAAGTGCCTAACCGTTGATCGTTGGAAGTGAAATGGACAGGTTCAAGTTTATAAAGAAAGTACTGTGGACAAATTCTTGTTAGAGCGGGTCCCAATTTTCAAACTCCGGTGATCACACATTTCAACGCGACGCGCTTGTTGACGCGTGAGTCACGTGATTCTCTTAATGACGTTTCGCGTTCGCCCGCCGTTTGTTTACGTAATAAGCTCGGTACTATTAACTTGTTCACATCCCACTCCAATGCTTTCTCAAGCTCAAGGCTCACGCGCTCCAGCTCAAGCGCTAAATATCGCAAACATGCACCGTGCATTCATCAACAATGTGCAGCTCACCACCACGGCGCCCTATGGATGTCGATGAGAATGGTGGCGTTTGAACGGAAATAAGCTTCAACTAAATAATTGACCTCCCTTTACATTCTCGGCATACCATTTGGGCACACCGTGGAAACTGGGACGATATCCTTATGGCACCCGCTTCTTGAGAAGCTGCGCTTTTGTACTCATCTCCTCAGGACTCAGGTCGCTTTTGTCGAGTATGTCTCGCTCGCTGCTTCCCGCCATCGCCTTCGTTCTGGCTTTGCATTCCTCCGCGGTTGGGGCCAGCATTTTGTACATGAGAGAGTCAGAGTGAGTTCGTGTGATAATCCCAATCGATTTTCCTCTCAAATTCACCTTAGATTTATGCTCGCCCGTGATGGCGGTGACAGCGATGGGGATGATGGAAATGGCGATGGGAATGGGAATGGAAATGGAAAATCCAGTACCACATCATCCAGGACCACAACATCTACGTCTAGTACCACAACATCTACTTCCAGTACCACAACATCTACGTCCAGCACCACAACGTCCACGACAACTACATCCAGTGATGGCAGACACGACACTAGTACGACCTACACATCTAATACTCCGTCCATCTCCAGCTTTACCACTACAGGCACGCTCACTAGCTCCAGCTCAGGTTCCACGAGCTCAGCCCAGAACAACCAAGATAACTCAACTTCAACTGCCAGTCAAGGACTTAGCACTGCAGCACGAACTGGTCTATCATTTGGGATAAGTGAGCCATCGTTGTCTGAGCTTTTTTCTCGAAGAACTGACTCCATTGCAGTGTTTTTCTTGATATTCTCCGCAATTCTGTTCTGCTACTTAAAGAAACGCTCTCGTAGAGCTCGGGAGAATGCTAGTTATCAAATTGCCCCTCTGTCCTCAGAAGTCGGACAATACCGTCCCCCTGATATCGTTGCACTGAGAGAGAGAGAACTTCCACCTCCACCACGGCTGGGTATTACACACCCAAATTCATCCGATATCTCGCATTCTCCTCCCCCTTCAGCTATCTCAAGCGTAACTCCCTTGTTGAGCGATGGCTCTCGTCCAGATTCACAATCCATGTCTGCACGGAACCGCGACAGTGCTTTGTCGCAGGTGACAGGAATTTCACAAATATCTACGCAAGAAGCGTCCACTCTCCCAAATCCCTATGAGCCGTTCTCCGCACCCGCCCGTTCTGCTTCAAATGCATCCACCATGGCGTCGATGGCCTCTTCTCCACTACATTCAAGGCCCTATGATACTTCGGCTCTCGGGAGTGCTGCCATGACAAGCGCATTTGCTGTGCCAGGGGCCAGTAACTCAAGTAATTCCCAGCCTCAGCGACGGCTCTCTGCGCTTCACGCGGATTTGGCTCGGCATCAGAAGGAACTCGAGCTTGATCACAAGAAGAGTAGTCTTGATGCTCAGGAAGAACCGCAGGACCCCCCACCCGAATATTCCTCTTGAGTATGCATCACGGACTATACTGCGATAAATTAACACTCTCGTACTTTGGACTGTTACTTCATATTGTTCTCGATACCACAGTTTACTAATCCCCTAGTCTCCCAGGCAGAAGACCATAGGAGGGAGACAATCGTTTTGTTCCTTACTACACCGTTCCTTACGTTTGCTCGCGTGCTTTCATCATCTTGCTATGGACAATAGACTGGCGAAGTATCCTGCAACACTATAGTACTAAGCCCTAGTGGTATTATCACTGTCAAGCAGACATTTCGATGAAGTGGCACATTTTATGAGACAGGTAGTGTATAAGGGGGGTGACCCTTTTACTTGAGGAGCTCGACAAAATCTCTATTTCGGCCTTTCTTCGAGTGTGGAGCATTCGCGTTAGCTCTTTCCTGCAGGCACATTCAGTGGTTGAGTTGTAGTGTGAAAAGTACACATGCCTCCATCTCCTCGGCAAGACATCAGTAGAACGGCTGAGTACCGCGAGCGCCTACAGAGAACAGTAAAAATCTTGTACTCACAAGCGGGGAACAAAGCCCGCCCCACCTTCTTCTCATCGTGTAGAGTGATCGGAATTAGTGCGTCCAAATCAATTCCAAGGCTTAAGAAGGAGCCATTTCAGTGTGACAAGGGTAATCAATGAAGCAGTGTTTACTCTGCAATTTCAGATATCCAGATGCCGAGCCATTCAATGCGACCTGCTGCGAGTTTGTCGTTCTGATGTCGTAGACTGCGACTGCCGTATTTGTACACCGACAGAATATCTAGCCCGTAAGCATCGCCATCAACAAGTGCGACAATCGGGATGCTATTGACTATAATGATGAGTGCTTGAAAACGCTGCATTGACTCACTGCGTCGGAAGGTTATCTGACAAGGTCTTCACGAGTTGCCGAGTTGCCACGTCGGGATATCCCTTTCCCTAGAGGAAGCGTGTAAGCAACTATGGAGTTAGTGTCGCACCACTTAATCACAGTGATTATGAGCCCAGGACCAGGAAGTGACGGATGACTTGCAAACTGGAAGCGGCACAGTGTTTGAAAGACGGCCTAGAACCATCCTGATCAGCACATCCTATAAGGGGCATCCTCCGGATAATACCTCTTTCTCGACCACAAGAATCCATGAAATATTTCCTACGAGCTCGAATCGCTCGATAATTTCACCAGTAGGTATTAAGGTTCCCTGACACCACATTCAAAAACTGAGCTCATCTCTCCAGAAGACGTGTTTACCTCTAAGTCGTTGATATAAATCGTTTCGCCTCCGAGAAGATGGATTGTGAGTCCAGTGCCGGATAGGAGGCCCTTTGACGCAGCACGCTACAACCACATTCCAGAAGATACATCTTTGACAAGATGGCAAAAATATTACAATTTTGAGGTCGGCCCGTTCCAGATCCAAAGTCACGGCAAGGTCGTCGACCAGCTGACTTGGATGAGAATGCAACAGTGATACTCCATACTCAAAAGAACATACCCGATCTACAGTCCCTTGAGCTTGGAAGAGCGGAACATCCTTGTAGTACATATCCCTAGGAGCACCGTCAGTCACCTCATTCTCGTCCATTCAATGTATATACCGCTTTGTTAGTGGCACATCGTCGACTAAGGCTTGGTGAGCGAAGTCCATGACACGAAGAATTTGCGCTTTTTCGAGCGGTCATTGCCTGAAAATGAAGACATAACGACCACCATGCTTACCGAATGGCTTCAAGCTCGCTCCTCGTCGCTTAAGAGGGTATCGAATACATCTGGTGCTGAAAACACTAGCATATAAGCAGACCAGAGTGGTATATCCTGACCGAAGATCAAGACATTACCCTTCGGAGGATGTTTTCTGACGGTCAGCTAAGTGAAGCTCGACCTTGCGACATTTTGGTCTGAAATCAATGGCTGCTGGAGAGCTGTTGACCACTGCATCAACCCGCGCATTTCGTTGGGAGCCAACGAGCTGTTCAAGAAACGTCAACGCTAGCTGTTCGATTTTTTGTATTGCCTCAAAACTTGTCGAGCCTGTCAGTTAATAGCGAGAGCTCTACGTAGGACGCACCGCGAAGAGTCCTCTTCATTGTCTTCAACTAGCTCTTCCAAGTCTGAGTCTGCATCTTGCACTTCTGGCAATCCATCATTCGGTCCATCGGATAGTATGCCACTGTCACTATCATTTGATTTGACTCGTCCATCCAGTGATTCATAGAAAGCCTCCACTTGAGTGTTAACAGTTGATTCCTGTAGATCCATGTCCACGCCGTGGATATAGAACTGGAGCCGCGTGAAGAGGAAGCAACAGGGAAAAGGTCATGTTTCACAATTTAGTATTGACGCGTCGATCACGTGCTCAGTAAATCAAAGCCCACAAAACTACTAGGATTCAAGCCACCTCTTCATGGAGTACAGAACGAATAAGAAACCAACACAAGAATCAACCCCAGGTAGAAACCTCTATGTCAAACCACTCAGGTAACTTTCCCCAGAACTGTTCTCTGGCCGCATCCACCGTCATTGCAAACTCGCGCCGGCAGGCCTCGCAGGGTTTCATGGAAGGAGCTTCGCTTCCCAACGGGTCGTCACGGATGTGCATTTGCTCTGCTTCGAACATTGCGTACAGTGGGTCGGAGGTCAAATTACTGATGATACCGCCGATATCTCGCAAAAGTTCGAACGTGATGGCCTCGAACGCAATCCGACAGATATCCTTGCGATGTAGACACGATCGAGACGGCTGCCTTCCCTCCAGTTCGGTGAGGATGAACGTTGACAAGAAACGAGAGGCACGTTCGCGACCTTTCAGAATGGTGAGAAGATCGGTGTATGTTAATCCAATGTATCTGTCAGTGATCGGTGATTCGACACCTAACGCGACCTGATGTGGAGTGGTTCTGGATAGATCGTACATTGCGGATGGTAGAAGTGGCAGGTAATCGATTTCACGAGCAAGTCTGATGATTTGTCTGATTCAGAGGGATGGTCAGCATTAAGCAGGCAGTTAGTCAAGTCGGCATACATAGGGTGAGGGAGAGAATCGAGTGGTGTATAGGTACCATCTTTTGCGGTCACTGAGGCCTCGCGCGCATCCCATTGGGCAAGAGTAGTAGGCCAGGATGCGGAAAGTGTGCGTAAGATATCATTCCGGAGATGGTGCACTTTGTACTTGGTCAACATGCAGAGAACGCTTGAAAGTGTTGGAAAACCCTGGGAATCATATGTTAAGAAGGATCTGCTGTATGTCAGCCAGAATGGAGAGATGAAAACATAAGTTCTAACATTCCATCATAGATAACTTTCAAGAAGAGTGTTGTGTCTGGAGATGGGTCTGGTAAGGTAAGGACCGGGCGGCCTTCGAGTACTAGGCTGTTGTCCATGGTACACATGAGCTGATTTAGAACCTCAGAATGCCGCGAGAGAAGGCCTTGATGAACCAAGAAATAGGACATGCCAGCGAGTAAAACGATATTTCCGTCCTTGAAGTAAAGATCGGTATATTTGATGGCTGTGTGCATATTGGCAGAGTGCCTGTTGGCGCTGAAGTCTGTAGCATCCATGGCGAGGACCTTGACGCGTTTCGTGTTCTAATCCATGGCGCTAAAGTTGAATTGCTTCAACCGTGGGAATCTGAATTTTGAGCTTGCCCTCGAGCCTTTTTACTTGACCTACTCTTTGCACTTACTTACTTGTTCTTGCTCATATCCCAGCTCGTGTTTTTCTCTTTGCCCTTCAACATGGTCGATACTCCTGCTATCCGTATCATTCCTGGTGCTCTTCCTTCAGTGCTGACAAAAACGCAGAAGAAGAAACGTCGATCTAACAAGCCAAAAACTGCAGACTCGCCTGCCGAGGGCTCTGTTGTTATTCCCGATGCTACTTCCGCTGCTCTTGTTGAGCGAGCTCCAGAACAGGCGGATTTGAAGGAGGGCACAGTTGCTCCAGAACTCATTGCGCCCTCGGAGGCTCCAACCTTTGATGATCCGACCTTCAAATCTAGTCCTGTTGTAGAAATTCTCCAGAAGCGCTTGAAAGCTCTGAACAAGAAAATAGTACGTGAACTTATCTGTTATAGTATCTTTCAGCTTCGGTACCAGGTAGCTGACGCGTCTCTTCAGTCACGCAATACGAGTTATGCATCGACGGACTATGAAAAGCTGAATGATGATCAAAAGCGAACTCTGAAGACCCTTCCTTCGTTGGAGGCTGTTCAAAAAGAGCTTGAAGACGTCAAAAAATTGGTTGAGGTTCGAATAAGATCATATCCCCATCGACACCAATAATCAATCTTGTTGTGTGCAGACCCACGAAGCAGACCTAGCGCGGGAATTGGCGGCCAGACGTGCAGATGCTGAAGCTGCTGAGGCTGCCAAAGTCGCCGAAGCTATTGCTGCTGCTGAGGTAGTGAATCAGTCGAAATTGCCAGGCTTCGTAGCTGATTTCTTTTAGGCATCGTCAGCCAACAGAGCATCTACCATTCTGTCTCTAATCCGTTTGCATGCATGTCTTTCGAATCGTCAACCTCTTCCAGTTGTTCTCGATTTCAACGACGCTGAAGGAGAAGCAATATTCTCTGTGTGCTCAGCGCTCATCAATGAAGAGTCCGAAGTCAAAGAAGCGGCAGTGTCCGGTCTCCTCTCTGGACAAGGCACCTTCAATGATGTTTCATGTAAGAGCATCCCTTCGAGTCAACAGCGCAGGTCTGACAGTCTGACAGACGCAAGGCTGCTGGATATTGTGCAGTCCTTCCTTAACCCTCCACGTGAGCCGACTCCTCTACCAGTGGAGCCAGACGCTACAGAAGTTGCTTCTTCTGAGGTTGCGAGTAACTCGCACTCTGAATCCCAGGCACTTCCTGGCATCCCTGCCACCAGTGGCAGTGGCACTGGCAGCTTCCATTTTATGCAAGCGAGCGAGCTTGAGGCCACTGACTTCGAGAATACTGCTGAGTGGGTTGAGAAATCCGAGATTGAACTGACACAAAATGGTATTCCTGAGCACATAGAGCCTACACCTTCAGCTGCAGAGGAGGATGTAAGTTAGAAAATTGAAGTATAGTGTACTCGAAATTTTATTCACCATCTCCCCGTAGGGTATACCCGCTCAACCTATTGATTGGGCTGAGGCAGACGATGAAGGTGGTCTGCCATCAATCGCCAACCTACAAGCAAGTTTCGCCCCTTCGGGATCAGTCACCCCTGTGGTTGAAACCGTCGAGTCATCGACACCTGCACCTGTGAATGGTGTAGATGTTGTCCCTGCACCACGGCATGAGGATGATGGCTTCACACACCCACGGGGTCGCGGACGTGGCAGGGGTTATCGTGGTGAGGATCGTGGCGGCCGTGGTGGTTTCCGGGGTGAGCGTGGCGGTTTCCGGGGCGAGCGAGGCGGCTTTCGCGGAGATCGAAGCACCTTCCGCGGTGGCAGCCGAGGTGGCGAGCGTGGTGGTATGTCTCGCTACATTTATTCATCGTATTCACTCACGCCATCAACAGGTTACCGGGATGGACGGCCTGATGGTGACTGGCGGAGCGACGAAAATCGTGGACGTGGCAGGGGACGTGGACGTGGACGTGGAGAGAGGGGAGGTCAGTAATACTTAATGTGTCCCGCATTGATATCTGACATACGGTCTCAGGCCATTATGAGGGACACGGAGCTCCTCCTTCTTGAGAGTAGTTTCTGTGAACAAAAGGTGCTGAAGGTTCTCGCGAAAAAGTTCCCGACCCTTTGGCTACAGCTGCATGCATTGCCATCCTATATATCCTTGATGTATGTACACCCCGCCTTCACATGAAATGACATCCCCAGTTCTTGCCACGTTTGAAAGTGTTTTGGTGTGTTTGTATTTGCACGAATCTAGGGCAATGATGGTGATGACTGCTTCTTCCTTCAACCTTTCCTTCGTCGACGACCATGCCAGCGCTGGAGAGCACTAACCTGGTTGACGAAGTTTCCTTTTATCAGGTACCACACAGCACGGAAACTCGCAATGTCAAACCTAGTTCCCATGCTTGCGTGTTTATGGCTGACCACGCCAAGACAACATATCTAGGTTCCTTTTCAGAGTCTAAGATGAATGTAAAAAAAAGTTGAAGTGCCCATAATTCGCAATGCACCCCGATGGTACCAATTTATGTAAACAGGTAAGCTGCATATGGACAATACTGGGCAAAACGGAACATTCCATAGACTTGCGAAGGATGTCACAGCCTTTTACACAGGTGGAGATGGATTACAGATTCTGCACATGTGTTACTTTTATGCATATTGATGCCCCATCCCAAGGCATTCTAGGCATGTTCCATGATCATCTCACATGTCTACGTAAGAGAGACCCGTAGCGACGTTACTTGACGATGAGGTAGATATGTTATGAGGTACGCACTGGTTCGCATAAAGGTCTGAACATCACTAACGCCCTCGAGCCCCGCCAAATTTATGTAAAGTATATATAGCCCATATCAGAATGATGATATCATCCATTCACACCCGCTACGCTCGGATCTAAGATCTGATTGGTCCTTGCGAGGAACCGCTAATAGACTGGCTCCGAAGTGCGGATGGACAAGAACTTTTGAGTTGAAATTTTCAGTGTTCAACTTCGCAAGTACCTTTTGAAATTGTAGCATGGAATATAGTAGTCTCTGCTGACTAGGCTACATCATACCCATACCAGTATGCACGGCTACACTGTCAGACAGCCTTACGCTGATGTGAATCTACAGATCAACCGTATGATCACCGCCCCACAACCGCCATTGGAGTCCGTTATAAAGATAGCGGGTGGCATACTACATTAATAAGCGAGGAAATTTACTGCAACCTCTTTTTGCCTTTCTTCCCTTGGGCTAAGTTCTAACCTAGGATGTCGTCGGTCACATTTCTTGCTGACGACAAATCTCCTTTGATACACTATGATTCTGGATGGGCTGCGGGAAATTCTATCGATAATTTAGCAGATCAGTCTGTCGTTTTATGTTATTTGCCTGCGATCGACTGATGTCAAGTTCTTGTCAGATACTTTCGTGGCACATTCCAGACGTCAAACGTAACAGGGGGTACTGCCACCTTCTCCTTCAACGGTACGGGGTTCTGGATCTACGGTGCGAAGAGAACGAACCATGGCACATTCACCGTGACGGTTGACAATCAAAGTTTCTCAAACATCAATGGCGAGTCCAGTGTGAATTTGTTCCAGCAAGTGCTTTTCAACCAGAGTGGCTTGGCGCAAGGCCTGCATACTGTATCACTTATGAACACTGGCTCGGGGAACACCAACTACGTTGATATCGATATGGTGGAGTTTGTCCATCCATTAACAAAACTAATGGCTCATTGTTTACGCCCATTCAAGGTGGTCTGGCAGACCGAAATTGACGGAGAGTTAGCAACGCAGACGATCGACGACTCAGATGCCGCGTTTCAGTTCCAGGAGCCCGCTTGGAATGCGAACCCAACTAACGTGAATCTGTTCAGTAACGCTACCGGACAGTGAGTTTCTCTCCTACTCTGTCCTGGTGGGTTTTTAAAATGCCGTTTAGCTCCACGAGCGTCTACGATGCCACTACAACCCTGGATTTCACAGTGAGCACTGAATTTATCCTTAGCTAGTATGCTGACGGATAATCTGTCCACAGGGCATGTCATTTAGCACCCAGAGCAATATTGGAATTCCGGACTAATGTAATAACACTCTTCAAGCTGAATCTGTGAGCATCTTCGGTTCCGTAGGCCCTAACAACGGTCCATATTCTGTTTCCCTCGACTCGGGGCAGGCCAACACATTCAACGCTACCACATACTTAACTTTCTATGAAGTTATGCTTTACCACGCAGTTAACCTCGGTCCTGGTCAGCATAAGCTGACCCTCACCAATCTTCCTGATAGCAATGGGCAAACGCTTGACATAGACTATGCAGTATTACTCACATCATCGTCTTCGTCAAGGTGAGTTGATTTCGCGCATTCATACGTCATGGTACTACTTTTACTTCAGCTCCAATTCGCCTGGTTCAACATCAGGAACTGCATCTTCAAGGTGCGCACAACCATTCAATTCTCCCGTGCAAAACACTGAACCACCCTTTTAGTGACAATGCAACTTCAACGTGAGATACAAATATATTTCGATAACCTCAATAACTGACTATGTTACGCAGAGGTTTAGGCTCAGGGGCCATTGCTGGCATCGTTATAGCTGCCGTTATAGCCATCTTAGCGTTGGCCGCCGCGTTCTTCTTTTATCGTCGGTGGAAATCGGCACAGGCGGCCTCACAGGACTTGTACCGCATTCATACACCTCAACGTCCCTCAGGACTTGCCAACGTCGGCGCTTCTTCCTCAGTGGAGACAAGAAGTAATGCTAGCCTTGTCAGGAATGACATTTCCTCCCCAGGCATCTCTTGGCAGTCTAACCAACAACCAGACTATGACCATCAGATCGCGCAGCGTGCTGGACATGGACGTTACGTTCCAAGCTCTAGTGACTCTCGTATATCCACTGTAGACGAAGCCATGATCTCGCCGATACAGCCTCCGGTTGATGAGGTAGAATCTTGTTCCCACTTTCTTGATCAACCTTATTTAATATTTCTTACAGTCAGATAATTCACGCCGACCATTACCTGAAGCCCCAGGTACTCGGCGGAACATATTTCAGCAGCCGGTGCCCGATGAATCGTTGGGTATTTCGAAAGCCTCGGCGGTGCAGCATCGTGGATCCATGCAGAGCACTTCTGCATCCGTGAATGATCTCCCTCCCAACTACATGCAAGCTATCCAATAGTTTACCATGTCTATATTTAAATTTATATATCTATACATGCTAGCTGATGCGTCAGTCATAAGTGGCCTTCCACAGCGAAAGTACTATAGTAACTGGTTGAGTTGCATGCCTGCAAGGTCACAAAATTTGGAGTAAGTACCGGTCAGATGACCAAACTATGGTACAACAGCGTCATCGGCGGTCCACCTAAAGGTGTACGGTTCTGCCAGAAATTAAATAAAATTAAATCGAGGGAAGAAGGAACGCATGAAGCACCTTCACCC
>PVYE01000639.1:553-13335 GCA_002995055.1 Rhizopogon rudus | reverse complement strand
CTCTGAAGTATCGCCAAAGTATCACAGCAAGGAAGCAGAGGTTGATTGCAATGGCCGAGGCTCTGGTTCTCGATTCGTGATCAGATATATACAACACATGCAATTTTCTGACCCAACATAAATCTGACCGGGATTGGACTCGGCCACACACGTAGCAGAATGACTGAGGTCAGACATAAGCATGCGAGCGGTGATGGCCATTCCGGCACACTGTGCGACAACCAAGGCGTAAAGGAGGCCACGAACATATCTATTGTTGTTGTACATTTTGCACGCTGCAAGGTAAGGGTTCTCAGAGAGAATAAATACGTCACACCAAGAGTAAGAACATTACGTACCCAGCAGGATGAGTAGTAGCTCTACTGACATTAACAGACATTGAATTGTTAAACCGTGAAATGAGTACCACGCTCTGCAAGCCAGCGGATGAGTGGGAGTCCCTGACGCCATCCTGTTTGCAAACCAGATGTTGAAACTAGCGATAGGAGTGAGCACCTGATTTCTGTAGTTGCCAAATCGCTTACATCTGTCCAGCTAGGCCCACATATCTTGCTATCACAAAGATTTTGGCTTCGGCACTCTTCCAAAATTGCCTGTTAGAAAGAAGATATTTGTCGGTTGCGTTCATCAATGTCAGACGCAAACTCACGGCCAGATCACCTGCACTTCAAATCGGATATTCCAGGAATATTCCAGGATCATCAAGCCGGTTAGACTAGCTAATGATTGTAATCCGTTGAGGCCTGGAAAAACAATGGAATAACCAGTGGTACTCACTGCTGACAATGAGTCTGTTGCGCTCTACAACCCCATGTTCAATGGAAAAGGACATCAGGAATACCACAAAGTAAACGATTGGCGAATGTCGGACTAGGGTGAGGAAAGCGAGAGACAAAAAGTCCAGGATTGTCTGCGGTGCGATGTTGGATAATTTCCCCCTAAAATAACGGAGGAAGTCGTTCCTTCTTGGACGTCCAGAAGTTCATGCAATGCGATGGGTATAACTGGCTCTTCACCTTTCAGCCTATTGGATTAAGTAGTAGTCCGGGAGTACTAAGTATGTCTACAAGAGACATACCGAGCCTGAGCCAATTACTAACTACATATGTGTCTTGGTGGTGTTTCAGGAGAAAAAATGCAAACTCAATTCCGTGGGAAAACGTTCCACAATGCCAGCGACGTTGAAACTCCCACCTACTACGATCATGATCGAAGTCGACTCTATGTGGAATACGTAACACAGGTGGCTTCATTTCTCCTCCTCAATCGAGCAATTATATCACTCCTCGCTGCATGACTCCTGTTTGATGAGAACCAGGTTGATCCATCCGCCATTTATTCGATTTTGGCACGTCTCTCCCATCTGCAATCATCTGTATCACGATTTATCATGATCACTGAGGTGATCAGTGTCTCTCTCCAACAGAGGAGCTTTCTGCTCCAGACCAGAGTGAGAGTCTATTTTAGAAGCCGGGCTTGGAGCCACCTACAAACCCCAGACTCGTCGTGCAAAGATGCTGCGAGAAAGAATGTCAAAGAAACACCTTCCTTACCCTCCAACCAACATTCGTGCAGCTCGCTTTTTTAATTGAGGATGCCGATCAGAATTCGCAGTTGAAGTAATGAAAGAGGTATGGACCTTATACATATCTGGTTTCAAATATTGATTGCATGGTCAAAAAGCATGAAGACAAGCTGGATTGTGTTCTCGTGGCGATGTCCCCATGCTCCTAAGTTACTAACCAAGGTACTCAAAGTGAAGTAGGCAGCCTGCGAGACAGCACGCCAGCGTCGCACGAGGCGATAACCCCGAGCAACGTAATGTGCTTGTACTTGCGCACCGCACGTCGCTTGTCCATTGATAATCCTGTGCCAGGCGATGACTTAGATCGTCGTGGCATCATCGACATCACCCTATTTCGTTCGGCACCTATTGGGGCAAACACATTTGGAAGATTCATCGGCTGCATAGTGGGTGACTAGCGTTGACTGCTTCAAGCCAGTGACAGTGACAGTGACTGGGTCCCAGCTGCGTTCGGAACACCTGTGCTCAGTTGCAAGTCCAGATGACAGAGAGGAGAGTTGGCCATCCACGAGTCGTAAATATTCCACACAGGGCCATCAGAAGGACGCTGCGCATACGGCATGGAGGGATGAACCCTACGGGCTGCCTCTTGTCTCCTACCCTGCGCTCTTGGGAGGAATGATCGGATCGATTCCTCGATGGTAGTGGCCACGGTGTAAATTCAACTGCCAAGCCGCGATACGATTCCCGTACATCAGGGCTATACCTTGCACTATGGACAAGTGATGGGTGTCCTCGGAAGCTGATGAGGGACCCGCGATCACAATTGTGTTCCAGCATGATAGTATCAGGACTGGTGGTGTTTAACTTACCAAGGTGCTGGTCCGGCGGCTTCACTCATTGTGGAAGTGGTGACGTTTGAAACTCAAAATTACGGCTGTCGGATGGTCTGGGTCAAACGAGGGATTGACATTGCACAGATATCAAATCCTGAAATTTAGCGGTAAAATCGGAAAAAAGTTAGGTCATCTAGTAATAGACCCTGGGCGAAAAACGAATCTAAGGATGTCCGGACGTCGGTAGTAGGAAAACGTCATGACAGTCCTGGGGTAGGTCGTGTGTGTGAAACACCAGTGGAAGCTTATAGCTCGAGTAAGTAATCAATGTGGGTGAACAGGGTGAGGACTCAGGAGGTCCTGAAGGAACCGTAGCTTGTATTGATGTGGTCTTCGCGCGTACTAGTAATCTTCCCTTTTCTTCGGTCGAACCATTCCCAGAGATTAAGATCGAAAAATATCGGTCTTCAACTGGACGGATCCTAGGTACGAAATTGAACAATGAGTCGAGTTGTGGACCTGGCATTATAGGCAAGTTCAAAATGTGATGGGTCGAGACTTGGACTCGGGTGTTCAGAAAAAACAAATCTCGCATCGAAAGTAGTCCCAATTTTATCGATAATCCGACTAACAAATTCATTGCAAATTTGATTGGTCCGAAACTGCTGTATGCTGGCACTGACTCGATCGATAGCCTCTATAAAAAGTTAAGGCTGGGCTGATCATCTCTACAACGATTCTACGACTTCTCGCGCACCGTCGCCCATCCAGGCGCTGTATTATATCTGTATATTCGCGAGCAAACTCATACAATATGGCAAATACCATAGAGTTGGCCCAAGTACGTCCTCGATCATTAATCCACTAACATACCCCCGCTAACAAGGCGGATGTACAACAGACGGGCAAACGAGATCAGTTGATAGAGCTGGAGAAGAAATATCAGACGAAATGGCAGGAAGAGCGTCTGTTCGAGGTTAATGCACCATCACCCGACGAGCTGAAAGGCCTGTCCCCTGCCGAAGTGCGAGAAAAATACCCCAAGTGGTTTGGCAACTTCCCTTACCCGTACATGAACGGTTCTTTACACCTGGGACACGCTTTCACCATCTCCAAAGTCGAATTTGCTGCAGGATATCAGAGATTGTTGGGCAAGCGTGTGTTGTTCCCCCATGGTTTGCATGCAACGGGTATGCCGATCAAGGCGAGTAATCTTATACTCTTGACTGCTGTTAATCTGATTTCATACGTGTGCAGGCTGCCGCTGATAAAATTATCCGCGAGATGGAAATGTTCGGCCAAGATTTCGAACAGTTTGACGCAGAGGCGCAAGAGGACAAGTCTGCAAAAGCGGTACCAAACGGCCCAGCTGCCCCTACAGCTGCAGTGGGGAAAGCCACCAAGGGCAAAATTGCTGCTAAATCCACCGGACTAACATACCAGTTCCAAATCATGGAATCCATCGGCGTCCCGCGCACAGAAGTCAAGAAGTTTGCGGATCCACATAACTGGCTGCTGCACTTTCCTCCAATCTGCGTGGTGCGTAGACTGAACATGAGTTCATCTGCTATCGTTCTCATCTATTTACCACAGGAGGATAACAACGCGATGGGAAACCGTATCGATTGGAGGCGTTCGTTCGTGACGACTGACCTGAACCCTTACTATGATTCATTCGTCCGGTGGCAAATGAACAAGTTGCATACACTGGGTAAAGTTAAGTTCGGCGAGCGATATACCATCTACAGTCCTAAGGACGGTCAACCCTGTATGGACCACGATCGGTCTGATGGTGAAGGTGTCAACCCGCAAGAGTATACTGGCGTCAAGATGGAGGTCATAGAATGGAGTCCGGCAGCAAAAGCGATTGAAGGCAAAGTCGGTGGGCGGAAAGTATTCTTGGTGGCTGCTACGCTGCGTCCTGAGACCATGTTAGTTATCTTATTTTCATCCTGAGATGGTATCTTAACACATCTACAGGTACGGCCAAACCAATTGTTTCGTCGGCACCTCCATCAAGTATGGCGTCTATGCCATCAACGACACAGAGGCATTTGTGTGCACATATCGTGCGGCCCGTAACATGGCTTTCCAAGGCCTGTCACCAGAACGAGCCAAGACCGAACTGTTGCTGGAGATAGATGGTGCAGCCATGATCGGCACAAAGATCAAAGCGCCATTTGGACTGGTTCCGGAGTTGTATGTGCTGCCCATGGACAATGTTTTGGCCACGAAGGTCGGTCTTTGTAGCTCCGTTGTAGACGTTTCTGACATTTTCGTAGGGTACTGGTGTCGTCACGTCTGTGCCCTCAGATTCCCCCGATGATTTTGCGACCCTCAACGATCTGCGCAAGAAGCCCGAATTCTACAAAATCGATCCTAAATGGGTGTCCGTTGACCCTATCCCCGTATTGACGACGCCAACCTACGGCGAGCTGACTGCGCCCCGCTTGGTCGAGAAGCTGAAGATCCAATCACAGAAGGATGTCAAGCAGCTGGCAGAGGCGAAGGAGATCGCATACAAGGAAGGTTTCTATAGTGGTGTGATGCTGGTGGGTGAGTTCAGCGGTCTGCCCGTTCAAGAGGCGAAACCAAAAGTGCGCGCGAGCATGATTGAACAAGGACTGGCGTTCGCATATGCCGAGCCGGAGAACCCGGTCATCTCGCGCAGCGCGGACGAGTGTGTCGTTGCTCTGATGGACCAGTGGTACATGGACTACGGAGAAACTGAGTGGAGATCGCAGGCTGAGAGGTTCGTGGTTTCTTTTTTGTCCCTTTTATTTAGCTTACCTGGAGTTACTTCAGGTTGTTGGCAAAGATGGAGACGTGGACGGTCGAGACTCGTAATCTGTTCGAAGCCACACTGGCATGGCTGAACCAATGGGCGTGTGCTCGGACATACGGTCTGGGCTCCAAGCTGCCTTGGGACCCTCAATTCATGGTGGAAAGTTTGAGCGACTCCACTATATACATGGCATATTACACTGTCGCACATTTGTTGCATGGTAGGTGTCGCGATCTACTGTCTTTACGTCACTGATCTCATCCACTTAGGCGGCGACATCTTCGGTCGGGCACCTGGCCCTCTGGGCATCACCGCTGAGCAGATGTCGGATGAGGCCTGGGAGTATGTCTTCTGCAACGGACCATGGCCGGAACCGGAACCTTTCCCGAAGGAGAAAGCCGACGCGCTGAAGCACGAATTCAACTACTTCTACCCCTTCGATATGCGTTCCTCCGGCAAAGATCTGGTCCAGAACAACCTGACGTTCTTGCTGTACAATCACGCGGCAATCTTCCCCGAAGACAAGTGGCCCCTGGGCATCCGTACGAATGGACATCTGATGCTGAATGGCAAGAAGATGTCGAAGAGCACGGGAAACTCGCTGACGCTGAGAGAGGGTGTGAAGAAGTTTGGTGCTGATGCGATGCGTTTGTCGTTGGCGGATGCTGGCGATGGTGTAGAGGATGCTAATTTCGACGAGAAAACTGCCAACGCAAATATTCTGCGGTTGCATACGTTGATGTCCTGGTGTGAGGTATGCACGTTTCGCTGTGTACCAGACGTCGTACTAACGGCACTTTTAGGAAATGATCAAGGATGAGGCCAATTTGCGTACTGGTCCCAAGAGTTCCTACCATGACCGGGTATTCGAAGAGGAGATTGTTGACCTAATAAATATCACCAAAAGTCATTATGACGCGTGAGTTGCATTCGATCATAGTCCCTTATCATGTCTGACTTGTCTGCGTTAGAACGGCCTTCAAGGATGCTCTGAAGTTCGGTTTCTACGAGCTGCAAAGCGCCCGTGACTGGTACCGAGAAGTGACCGCCGACATCGGGATGCATGCAGACCTTGTCAAATACTGGATCCGTGTGGCTACTCTGATGATCACGCCTTTCGCTCCTCACTTTGCGGAGCATGTGTGGACAGAGATGCTGAAGGAGCCTCGCTCCATCCAGCTGGCTTCATGGCCAGACCCAGGGCGCGCTGCCGACAAGGCGATCATCGAGACAGGAGTCTACATGCGCGGAACGCTGAAGACCATCCGGGACGCGGAGATCACATTGCTGAAGAGGATGCAAAAAGGCAAGAAAGGCAAGGGCGGGGAGGACGCGCTGTTTGATCCCAAGAAGCCCAAGGCCGTCCGGATCTATGTGGCGACCAAGTTCCCGGAGTGGCAGGAGACGTGCGTGCAGGCTGTCAAGGACTCATATTCGAGACCGGCCGATAAGGTGGACGACGTGAAAGTGCGCGAGATCCTGGTGGAGAAAGCGTTGATCAAGGACAAGCGCGCTATGCCTTTCATCCAGGCATTCAAGGTAAGGGCATCTTGTTCTCACCAACGTCTTCATTGACTCATGCTTGATATTTCAGAAACGAATGTCGGAGATTGGTGCCGACGCTGCGTTCCGGCGAACCTTGCTGTTTTCCGAGTCTGAGATTTTGAGGGAGCTGATGCCGTATCTGAAGAAGTCTCTGAGCTTGGAAGACGTAGAAGTCGTTTCTGTTGAGGAGGCGCTGCAAAGGGAGGGTCCTGGATTCACGCGCACTATCATAGAGTCCTCCGAACCTGGAAGCCCTGCCTTCGAGTACCGCAACGTATAGAGGATCTCAGGTTATTCACATTTACTTCCGGAATATCATAATATCTGAATCGCGCGTAAATTGTAGTATCACTGTGGTAGAAGTTTGCTACGTGATAGAACTTGAAAGCGGCTCTCGTCGGGAGCATCAGGGAGTCTTTTCGGCTGAGGAGGATGTGGAGTCTTATCACAACGTATACGTTAATCTTCACAAATATCATAACACATCGCACATCGTAGATCGGTACTTTCGTCGCAGCGCTAGCAACATAATCAACGGGGCTCACCAGTATTCCCCGCCATGTAATCCATGTGCAATGTAATGGAGATCCTGTGGGTTCCCGAGCGCTACCATTAAAGGTTGAAACCAGGGTGTGCATTAATCATCACTTGTCGAAATCGATGCGTATGTGAATGTAAGCCCTCGATTCGAGTGGAGTACTTCTTCAAAAAGGCTCCCAACCATCAAGCAAAGTGTATGCCCTCGTCATGAAATGCGCACAGTAGCCTATCAAGTTCATAAGAAAAAGACAGGAGATAGACCAAAAGACCACTTACTTTAGAAGATCGTCAAGGGTCATTTTGGCTGCCCGTTGATCCGAGTAACCTGATGAGGTAAGGACTTCTTCTACTTTAACTTTCATGTTTGCGTCGCCATCGATCATCTGAGTTACTGGAGGTTAACTTCCCGTCTTCCAAGGTAAACCTTAACCTCACTTTATTTTGTGTCGAGCACCACGTTCTCCAGTTTTTGTCGAGCATATCAATGACGCCTTTTGCCGTGAACGTGGCATGTATCGTTTTATTTCGTCTGGCAAAGATGATTCTACCCAGTCCATCAAACTCCTCAAACTTGATGGGAGGAGGAGGATCGAGAGGCACTAGTCGCACTACTGACGATTCGACCTGCGGTGCCGGTCGGAAGTTGTTCTTCCCGACATGCATCACCAGATCGACCTTCGAATAAAGTTGTACGTTCGCAGATAGCCGCGACCAGAGCTCTGTTCCGGGCTGAGCAACAAGTCTCATGGCGAATTCTCGCTGGAACATGAGGATCGCCACGCGAAAGATGGGACGATGAGAGAGGAGGCGGAAGACGAGGGGTGAGGATATTTGGTAGGGTGTGTTGGATATGCATACGTCGAAGTATGGGAGATCGGCTTTTACAAAGTCTCCGATGATGATATCGAGCTTGCGTTGTTCTGGTCTTCCGACGAGGACGAGTCGCTCGTCAGCTCATGATATCAAAATAGAGAGGGCACACGCACTTTCCCTGAACTCGCTTCGTCAATTCAGCAGCCATCCGTGGGTCCATCTCAACAGCGGTTACACTTTTGGCCGTTTCAAGGATCCTGACAGTAAGGTTACCTGTACCAGGACCAACTTCGAGGACTCTATCGGTAGGACGAAGATTGGCCTACATATGTATTATCATGCTATGAAATTCATTGAGCGGACGAAGTGAATTGAAGCGAACCTTGTCGACGATACTGATGTAGAATCAGCCTGAATGATATTGTGTGATGAATGCAAGCATACGTTTGAGCAATCTGCGGATTCTTCAAGATGTGTTGTCCAAATCTTTCTGTATTGAATATCGGGTTGCGGACACCGGACGAGGTCCCTTCATTTGCGCTGTGGTTTTTGGACGAGGATCCTGCAGCGGCCGATTTTATTGATGGCTTATGGGCACGCGAGAAGCGCTCTGATGTTGCGCGAGGCATTTTGGATTGTCGTGGATTCGAGGGAACGAGTAGAAAATGTAAAATTACTTAATTTGGATAAAGACATCCCACGTGGCAGCTATCGCTTCCGAGTTGCCTTCAAGTTAACCTTCAGGAGATCAAAGGAAAGTAGTCGCAGTACACGCGTGATCCACGATTAGCCTATCATGTTCAAGAAGCCTTTGGGAAATTTAAAGACTTCAGGTGTGCAGTGGCCGCTGTTCTCCGACATCCGAGTCGCGACTAATAACTATCGACTCACAAGCACCTCTCCGTAGCTCTGACAGGCGCAAGCTCAAACAGCGTGTTATACAAAGCTTTTCACTCGACTCAGATGTCGGCGAGGTCCTTGTCCCAGATGGCTTGCTGTCCGTGAAGTTCAAGACGCATACAGATGAGCCGGGTGTAAGCGACTCTCATTACAGCCTTTCTTCGTCGATCACATATTAATGAGACCCACGAAATCACGGCGCAACGATTAGGTGGCTTATTTGGGACCTGGTGGAGATCCTTTATGGTTCACGCTTGGGATAGGCAGTGAGGACCTCATTCCGACTGGTGAGATTCTCCCCTATGGGTTCTGTCATCCACAGCTCAGATGCGATAGTATATACATTGTGGAAGAAGCCGGATCTCCTCCCGTTTTTGTCTACACCATCTGCAGTCATTCCTGTTCTCATTGGTGGCGCAGATCTCATGATTCCTGGAGGTGAGTGGGGTACCTGTGAAATGAAATGGTTCCCTTTTGCTCAGCTGACCCTTCAAGTCGTACAGCATGCATCGTCGCTTAAAGCTCATCAACTCGTCTGCATCACAGAATATATCCGTGATTCGACGCGTATTGGCCCGCCCCTTGCCGTCGGACGCATGGCGGTAGATAACGAGGTGTTGCCTCAGGATGGCGCGAAGGGAAAGGCGGTGTTTGTGCTGCATGCTTGGAAGGACCATCTATTTGATATGGGACGCAAGGGTAATCCACCAGACCCATGGGAGAACCATCTGGCTGTGACCGATCAGCATCTCGTAGACGAAGACAGACCAGACGATACACAGAATGATGTATCAGCAGATCCATCAGTTGATGCATTGCGCTCTCAGTTGGAGCAGACACAGGTGGACGATGCTGTTCCAGCAACAGAATTGACGAAAGAAGGTGCGTCGAACTACTATTATGTGCATTCTATCCCTTACTCTTGGTAGACGTTTCGAAAATTCTTCATGACGCCCTTCTCCAGGCAATCAAAACAAGTCTATCCACAGCCCAGACCTCGGTGCTCCCCATGACCTCTAGCACGTTTTACTCGACTTACATTCTACCCTCGCGGCGTGCCCCATCACCATCCCGGCCAACCACATCCACACCTATCGATATTAAGCATTCCTCCCACAAGTCCCTCGTGTCTTTTCTCAAATCAGCAGAGAAACGAGGCCTCCTGAAGCTTAAAGACGCTAAATCCGACGTGATGATAATCTCTGTAGCAACATCACACGCAGACGTCGTCGCACACACACCATATTTCTCTCTCAAGGACGTTGCTGCTAGGAAGGAGAAGCGTGGACAACGAGAAGAAGAAGAGCGAGCCCGTGTCAAAGAGCTTGAAGTAAAGGAGCTCTGGAAACCTCATCTGCAATCACTGAAATTTTTTTCTGGTGCCGGTTTTGAGTAGGATCGACGCCACTTCTGGTTTATAAACCGATGCTGATCATAGCCCTGCAGTACATCTGCGCTCTACACCTACATCGATATCAAGACCGCACTCAACAAGTACGTCGCCGATCATCAATTGGTTAACGCACACGATCAATCGTATATCAACGTTGCTGCGGATGAGCTGCTGCGGGTGACTATCTCCGGCAAGTCTGAAAATACGGGGACTACGGAGTTTCTTAAACGTGACGAAGTGATCGAGCGCCTATCGGAGAAGATGCAGAACTGGTATGAGATACGTGCCGAGGGCAAGGATCCTGTACTCAAGTGCGGACTGTCTCTTATCATGCATGTCGGTCGCTGACCTCTAGACGCGACGCAGGAAGGGACAACTGAAGCCAATAACCGTGGTCATTAAAATTAGACAAGGTCGTAAAGCGAGTACGCTCATTACAGGCTTCGAGCCGTTCTTCCTGGAGGCGGTTGAAGTTGCAGAAGAGCTGAAGACGCGATGTGCCTCCGCAACTTCAGGTAAGGACGAATATTGAATTGCCCGATGTGCAATGTGTGGCTGAGATGGTGCGGCTAGTTTCACCCACACCAGGGAAGTCGACGGGCATGGAAGTGCTCGTGCAGGGCAAGCAGATCAAAGCGGTCGCGGAATTCCTTGCTTCGCGAGGCGTGCCGAAGAGATGGATGGAGACGGCAGATTTATCAGGTGGAAAGAAATAGATGGGTGCTGGATGCGCGTAATTTCTGGGTTGTGGGCGCTTCATCTGTACAGCTTCTGGGCTGTGAGGTCAACCTAGATATATGATGAGCGGGCCCCCCCTTAGTTGGTAGTGTAAGGCCTTGCAGTGATGAATGCTGAACGTTGAACCCCTCGCTCGTAGGCATTCTAGTACTAATCCTGGACCTGGTGAAAACTGTGAAAGGATGCGGAGAAGGCGGAAAGGCTAGTTAGCCTGGCCATTCGGCGAGTTGCTACCAATTTCTTAGCAGCGGGAGGGATATGTGAAGTATGGTTCATACACACTTTAGCAGCGATCCCATCCGGCATCATCTGACTGGTCACTGATTGCATGTTAGCAAAGGTAGACGAGAATAACAGACACGTCAATATAACTCAACAGCTTTGCAGAGTGTGTACTAACGTCCTAGGGCTCGAACATGGTATGATGGCTACTGGGGCGGCCCCTCGGTTGCTATCGGATCTAGGGTCGGGGCCCTGAAAAAAGAAGAGAGAATGAAGGGGACCACGCTTTGAACTTTATAAGGAATATCGACTTCATGGAATAGGAAGTTAAACCAACGGCTCTTTCCGACCCCTCCCCATTTCAACTCATTCTTCCCAATCACAACTCCCCTTCAAACTCGTCTTCTCGATCCGAGCAAACAGCCAGCACTTCAACCATTTGGAGGTCCTCGGGTGGCTCATCATCATTCACTCCCTCAAACCACTCCAGAGGCACCGAGCTACCTTTGGGATTGAAACAATATTGGCGATCTAAACTGTAGATGCACAGCCAATCCCGAAGGAGCTCATATCCTCGCTGCATGGCAGTGTAATCAAATCCATATACTGTGCGTGGGCAATGCGCGAACCCGAAGTCAAGCGTCAGCACGTCATCATTTTCATCACGAACATGGGTGTCCAATGGAGGTATAGCGATTAGTGCTTACCCCGTCGACAAATTTCCCGCGTCCTGTCTTGTTGAGAACCTCGGGAGCAACATAACCAAAGCTTCCTGCTACTCTTCAGGATTGCAGATGCTTTGCACTTCAAACGAAGACGTCACTAAGACGCTGTGGTCCCCACATTCTGAAATCAGCGATCACAATATCGCTGTCTGAGTCCTTTGTTCGGTACAGAATATTCTCTGGTCTAAGCGCGTATTGAGTTGATCGACTTTTCCCCTTCAGAATAAGAACATACTTCAAGTTCCTGTGCACGGTATCATTCTCGTATAAGTAATTCACCCCGCACAAGGTGGACCTGAGAGTATTCGTCAAATTGTAACACGTGGAGATCCGCAAAACATACAGGACGACTGCAACGGCATCATTTTGGATAATTTTTCCCTCTGCCGCACACGGTCAAAGAGTCCGCCGTCAACAGCTGGCTCAAAGGCAAGATAGTATTTTGACTCGGATCGAGACTCCAACCATTCGTGAAACTTGACCTGCATTAACAAGTCAGGTGAGGCGTACATGAGGTCACTCAGAAAAGACAAACGATATTAGGGTGATCAAGGTCTTCTGGCCGTCCATCTCGACCCAGAGTAGAGATACCGTTCAAGCAGTGCTAAGCCTGGATTCAACGAACAGGACCTGGGCCAGTGGAGCTCCCGGGCCGTGAAATTCAATTTACCTTCGATAGGGATCTTACAGAAGTTTGAGTCAAGGGACATCGATATCCAATTCTTCATTTGCTGTGAACGGGTGCCTGTCGTTTGTCACG
>PVYE01000638.1:0-12478 GCA_002995055.1 Rhizopogon rudus | reverse complement strand
CCAATGTCAGAAAATCCATTTTTGACTGCAAATGGGTAAAATGAAGTCAAATGATTCTCGGCCAAGTCATTCTGATGGGCCAAAAATGTCGTGGGAAAAATATCGGAACAGTGTTTTCAGACGTATTTTCACTCCCTGAGATCTGGCTTTGGTGCTATTGAAATTGGTGTGTTTAGTTGTCCGCAACTATAGAATGCCCAACACTATGAGAAAAAAAAACATATCTAGTACCCAGTCAACGTGCTTGAGTTGACCTGTGAGTACATGCAACTGTCACACTACTTTGAAAAAAAAATCTGAGGTCAACGTACACGTATTTATATTTATACACCACACCCTGAGCGTGACACAGTCACAAGTTGCACTTACCGTGAGTCTGCGACTCATCGAGTGTCTCTATAGTATATTGCCCCGACGCCGTCTCCTGTGGAATAACCAGTTCCACTGTACATAGAAATATCCCCGCTTTGGTGCTGTGCCCACAGTTGATTTATTTGGTCATGTGTTATGGTGGGTAACCCTTCAGCTGAATCTGGTGCTGCAAACATGTTCACGTCTGGTGATACTGAAGCAGCAGGCACACCATGACGAGCCATATGTGAGCGTGTGATATCTGCCATCTTCGCTGTATCATGCGACCACCACTGCGTACCGAAAAGAGGGTCATCATCTAGATCAGGAACTTAGTTTAGTCAAGAGTCAATGGCAACTCCTCCCATACCTGGTGGTGGTCGAGGATGGTCATTTCTATAAAACTCTCTAGCATTGTTCCAGGCGTCGACGAGTGCTTTTTGCTGCAGCAGCAAAATGTTTTCATCTGCCAGGCGTCTAAGCTCACAGGAAGCTCAAATAGGATATTACTTAGATCAAGAAAAAGGTGGCAGAGGCACGTACATACCTCTCTTCAAGGTGTCCTGTCTTGATCGGAGATCATCCTTGGACACTTCCTTAAGGGCCTGACGTAGCTGCAAGAACCCTTGCCCTTCTTTCTTCCTGTAGCGGCGTTGGGCAGCACTTTTGTTCAGTTTCGCGGACTGCGAAATCTGCGAGATCCGAGTGTCCGTCATAACGAAGAACAACTGGTAGAAAAGATGAGGTCTCCTTGGGAGGTCGATCGAGGTTCTGTTTCGTGAGGCATGTTTTATACTTTTCAATCAAGTCACCACGTTGATCAACTTCAGTCTTTCAGGGTGAGTAAAAACAATAACTCGTTAGTCGTTATGCTAACGAGATTCGGCCGATTACTAGGTTGTACCCTTGCAGTACATCTGACTAGGCACATCGAGACTCTTGGAACCCTAACCAATATAAAAGGATAGTTGTATCTTCATCCCGATATCAATGGATCATCAATCCCTCGGGATACTGTTCAATCATGCCCTTCGTGGCCGCACTCTAGTATTGCGAATGTAGCTGGGGTTCCACAATATGCTACAAGGTGGATAACTTGGTAAGTGCCAGCCTGAGAAACTCTGCAGACTTGATGTGGCCGATGATACTCCACCCCCGACGCTGTCTTATCTGATTCCAAAAAAATCCGTGCATAGCCTTAAATACCCGCTGTCGCTCCGACCCTATGTACGGCATGTGTCTGCATCCGTCTGCGCTGGGATTAGCGGGACAGACCGGATGGGAAAGACGCCCTTCCCTCCAAGCGTTAGATGGAACTAGGAGTGATAAGTAAAAATTCTTAGCATATCTAAGACCAAACCCCTGACCTTCAGCTACAGAATGAGTGTACACTTGGGCATACTACGAGCCACTTGGGCCCTCAAGGCCTTCTGGCGGCACACCAAATGCGGCGCGCAGCGTGGTATCAAGCGCTTGCAGCGCCTCGCCCGATACACTTTCATATTTCAGCACTAATAAGTCCTCCTGTGAAAGGGGCCGTACACTATTTTCGCCTGTGACACGATCCACCGGGCTGCCCTAACATTCATGATGTCGATATTGACATGGAGCTCCTGGACACCTCATGGCTTTAGACATTACCACCGAGTGCTCAACATTTGGTAGAATCGATTACTGTTTTTTTAGTCTTGCTGTCCCGGTGATGATCATGATTCTGTTACTTGCATTGGGAGGAGCGATAACAACGTGCGTCCTATCACTTGATCTCGTAATGACCTCGGCCCGATGATTTTGAGTTTTGACTGCAGGAGGCTATGGCGACTTGAAGTAGAGAAAAATTCTTTCATCAGGGGATGCCTGCTCCACCTATCAACCCTGTCGTCAATGCAGACATCACTTCCGCAAGGACAATGGATCGTTTGTTCTGGTGTAATCGTCAAGGCCACAGCTTATGTTTACGTTCAACGCGGTGCCCTTTGAGATTCTTCCTCTATAGCACAAGAAGGTTTAACTTCGGGTTTCATTTTATTTCTTGCCCGTAATGGCTCTAACTGTCTGCAGTACCCCCGTACCAAGAAAATACCTCTGGCATACATTTTGATGTTGGTACGTGACTCCTTGTGCTTCGGCTTCGGCTTCGATGGTAATTAATTTATATGCCCTCTCCCTCATGTCCAATCTCTGTTAAGCGGCCATCCAGCGGCCATCGCCTGGTCACCAGAATATTCCCACTGACACAACCAACGCTCAAGTTCCTCGTCAGACATATAGTATTCCTGTGCTACACGCACTTACTCAGTCCAGAGCACACACGATTGAAACGTTTCTTACCTTCCGACCGGAGCATATTGGCTCCTGTCCTGTTGTTGGCGAGTACCCCGAGCTGTTTCTCCAGGTCAACCTGCTCTTCCCCTAGACGCCGCAGACACTTGGCCGCTTTTTCCTCGTCAGTCTTACTCGCAATAGGGAGACCACGGAGAAGTATTCACCTTTGCTCAAAGTGTCGCATCGAGAACGAGGGTTGCCGAACTCGACTTCCTTCAGGGCGACCTGCAGATTGTGAAATGCAAGTTTCTCCTTATCGCGATACTCTCGCTGCGATTCGACCCTGTTTTGCGATCTGCTCTGAGGATCATATGGCGGTGTTCTGTGGTTATCCATGGGCATATCCATGTCTGGCTCTCGAGGGTAGACCCTATTCCGTGGTCTGCTCTGAGGATCGTACGACGATATTCTGTGGTTATCTATGGGCGTATCGATGTCTGACCTTCGAGGATATCGGCTCTGGACAAGGGCGGCTCCCCCCGCTGAATTTATATCTTCTGGACCGAGTGGCTGAAGACAATAAGCGATCTGTTCTGATGTAATTTTTCATGTACTACAGTTGAATTAGGAATATCACAGAAGTGTTCCCTACTATTATTATGACTCATATGCCTCTCTATTGGTAGATAAACGAGCGCTACTTCAAGCGCTTGTGATGCTCCACTGCATGCCCGCCATCTGGCTGGAGCAATTATTCCATCGCCTCCGTGGACATTGTCTGCACTTCTCTGCACCGTTATTATTATTTGATTGCCGAAAGTCAAGCGAACTAGTCAATCTCAAAACAGTTGCATGTCAACCCGTTTTGGTAGGTTTTATAGTTGGTAGTTTGTACTAGACGTTTTGAGGGCGGGTGTAACCTGGGAGGCAAGAATTCCAAGACAGGACACGAGAGCAAATAGTCTGTATACGAGACTACGGGTTTGGTAAGGTTTACTGTTTTGGTGAGCTAACTA
Source organism: Rhizopogon rudus (assembly GCA_002995055.1). Taxonomy (NCBI): domain Eukaryota; kingdom Fungi; phylum Basidiomycota; class Agaricomycetes; order Boletales; family Rhizopogonaceae; genus Rhizopogon; species Rhizopogon rudus. The sequence goes on along the minus strand of PVYE01000638.1, from coordinate 8,846 downwards.
GCGCCTTAATCATGTCCCGTCATTGATCCATGAGGCAAACCCACTCCTCTCATGTCGGACGTTGATGCCCCCGCCTTCATTCCATTTCTCACTTTGACAGCAAAGATTAACATAGGAAGATTTCAAACTAGGTTATAGTGGATATCGGTAATGAATGATTAGTACTGAATGGAATCCTCTATTTCGACACTTAACGTGCTATAACCTACACCAGATTCGGTGGTAGCATCTACATCCATCTCTTGTGTACGCTGCTCGATAAGGGCGTTTAGAGAGGCCTTGGAAAGTCAGTGACAAAATTTCGAACATCAGAGCATGAAACATCTTACTATCCGCGATTTTCCCATCAGATCTGAAAATTCTGCCATACGGCGCTCAGAAGACATGTTGAGAATCTCTTGCAATGATCTCTGATACAGCACGACGAATGCAGCGAATGGGTTCATGCCCTCCACAATTGCAAGATCCGCTTCGTCCTGTCAGAAATATGAAACGCAACGTGCACCCTGATTGACCAAAAAAGAAGCTACTATGAGTGACACACCTCGTGCTCATCAACCTGTAACCACCCCCGGTCTCCCCAAAGTGCATCCCGGCCTTCTCTGAGAGCCCATTCCTCAGCCAAGTTCCCAAAAATCCTCACAAATAGGGCTGCCTCGCCCACATCATTGGCAAACGCCCAATGAACCTCACACCCTGTGTTCTTCGTCCCAAAACCATCGGCGATGCTCAACAGCCGGCGGAGCTTCTTAACAGCTTTGAGCATGGGCGGTGAGAACGCATAAGGGGTCAGTTTGGTGCTGTTAGTACTCTGTTTATCTGCTGTTAATGCGTCCGCGCTGGGAAATGCCTCGAGAATAACCAGGATGTGTGTGTACCGCCAGGACGCATGTGAAATGCAATCGGCGAGTCGTTCGACCTCAGAAGGAAGCGCCAGTAGTGGTGCAAGGAGCACAGCTGTATCTGGATCCATTACAATGTCCACTCCACCCAACGCGTACCTCTCTACGAGATGAACCTGGCACTCGGGGTCCCGTAAAGCTCGGAGGAGCGCGCGCTTCTGGATGAGAGCCATGCTTGCGAGATAGCAGTGGCTCGTGGCCGGTGGGTCCCAGATATCGGGGAGACGGATGGTGTGAACATCGAGGATCTCCGGAGGCGCATCACGGGGTGGCGAGGCGCCGCTGGTTTGCGAAGCCTGCTGCTGAGAGGAAATGACCGTGGGAGTTATCGGCGGCGGGGGGGCGTGCGTGACAGGCTTATTGCGCAGTGCTAAATGGTCATCGAGAAATGCTCGTGTAGCGGTGGGGGTGGCAGTGGGGTCGTCCAGGCGTTTGCGTTTGGATACCGGCGGATCCACCTCCGGCGTAAAGTACTGTAGGAACGAAAACACGTTTTCCGGTGGATCCACCTCCGGCACAAAGTACTGTAGGAACGAAGACACGTTTTCCGGTTTATCATTCTCCGAGATGTATTGAACTTTGCCAGGGCTTTCGTTTTCACCGACATTGTTATCCGGTTGGAGCATATGAATTCGTTCTACATCACTATCCAAGGTGAGTATACCCGGCTCAATCGGATCTTTTGGAACCCGCCCTGAGTCGAAGCCGAATGACAGTGGGAAAAAACCGCTGGCATCTTGACCATGTCCTCGAGGAGCACGGAGCTTCGTCGGGAATGAACTTAGTCCGTCGTGCTTCTGGATTGATAAAGGAAGAGACGAGAATGATACTTGACTTTGGTTCTCAACTCCTTGTGGCTGATCCTGAAGTTCATTGCACGTGTAGTAGAATTTGTTCTCCTTATCGTCGTCAGAATCGCCGATGTTCTCGGGTGAGTAGACAGCTTCCGGGTACCTGTGATGGCCAGCTCGATCGCGGTGACAGCCTCCGTTATCATGGAGGATAACACCAGAATCGTCGAACACAACACCTTGACTCTCGAACGCAACACCACAAAGGCCCCCAGGCAGAACAACGCCAGGAACACTATCCAGGACGCCAGAATTATAGAGGGCCGAACCAGGCGGAGTACTAGTGTCGTCACAGGTAAACCTTCGTCCATCGCTGTGGAGAAACGAACGTGCCGCCGGGTTCAAATCACCGAAATTGGAATGTAAATGTCGATCACCATCCAAATGCTGGTCTACGATGAGCAACGCAATCTCCTTCCAGACAAGAATTAAATGGACGCACAACTGATCGATCAGCCGATCGATCATACTCGTCAAGAAGCTGACCGTTTCCATTGACGTGCTGATCGTTCTCCGTGACAAGCGAAGCTTCATCTTGCTGTTCCTGGCGATCATCGCTGTCTTCAGCACGATGTTCGTGCGCATCCTCAAATTCGGAAAGGCCTGCGAGAAGCCTCCGTTCTCTCTTCGTCAGCACCAGTTCGAAGCCCTCAGCTTCCGGAAAGGGCTTATTAAAGCGTGGGGGTGAAAGGCCTGTGTTCCCTGTGCCGCGTCTGTCATCGAAGTTCTTATATCCTGCTACGCTGGCCGAATGACCAAAGGCAGTATCGATGTCTCTGAGAAGTCCGTGGACCTTTGCTTCGCTTGTCGTATCAATATACCCCTGCCTCTCGAGGTCTTCCAGACCGGGTCCTTCAACGACAGTGACAATTTCATCGGTTGGGATCGGAGGCGTGAACTTGAAGGGCCTGAATGTGTCCATACATGAGAGTAGTTACAAGACAACAGCCGGTATTATGACTTGACTAAACGATACATTAGATATATCCAAGAATAAGACACGTACCTCCAGGATAATTCGAGGTTGAGCGGCTTGATCCCTTTTACGGGTTGTAATGTAGTGTGTCGAGAAAGGTTTGCATCCATGGGTGTGTTCCCCTTGCCTCCACGTATGAGGGATCTCATTCTTGTCAACTGGAGAGATGCGCCCGGGTGCGTTGTGGGAGGTGGAAGATGTGGCACTGCGTGAGAGCGGTATGAGAATTTCCTCGATTTGAAGAGATACTCGAGTGAAAAAAATATGCAGGACATTTGAAAGATGAAAACATCTCAAGGTAAGAAAGATGGAGATGCACGTACCGTCCATCAATGCAACATCCTTCTCATCCAGCCGCTCTTCCAACACACAACCTTCAATATTATCTCCCTGCACCTCGTGATACACACGCTTAAGCGCCATATCGAAACCCTGTTCTATATCCATCTCGAAGTCGTCTGGGTCTGAATCACGGTCTGAATTCTCCCTTTTGTCCTTTCGTGCACCAGTGGTCCAGAGTGAAGCATCACAATCAGAAGGCGGCTGCCCGAGCATAGAATCAAGACACCTCCCATCCTCTGCATGTGCGGAAGAGAGGAAGAGCGGAAGTTTGGGTTTTTGTTTTTGTTTAGTGGGTGTTGTACAGTTGATTGCCTTTGCATTCCTAGGAGCCACAGGCTTCAGGTGCTCCATAAGCGACTTCAAGCTGGAGAAGGCGCGTGATTATGTGTGTAGATGGGGACTGCGACACGCACCTTTTGGGTCCTCCTGGTCCAGGTGTGGACGGAAGCGCGTGTCCGGGTTTGTGAATACGGGGGACCTCCACATCATCTACCAGGCCCCCATCATGAAAGGTTAGAAAGAGATAATGCGGAGCGGATCCGGGGTGGGGGGCGCTGAATGAGTAAATATATGCGCACCCATTCTAGCATTGAAAAGGCTTGTAGCAGGCGTGCCAAGCGGGGTGGGTGAATCCTCCCATATCTCGTCGATTTCCGTGTGTTGCGAGGAGCAGGGCGATGCGGAAGGAGGAGAAGAGATGGGGAGAGTCGCTATGCATTCACAAATTAATTCTGATGCAAAGAGTGGATAAAAGGGAATGATCTGCGTACCCCATCCATCAACAATCGTCATGTTCAACTTGTCCACATCGACTTCTAGCTCTTCTGGCACGGGGGCGGGAACATCATCCAACTTATCCATGATGGCCTTTGCATTCAACATGCCGGTCCCTGACGAGCCCGAGTTCGCTTTAGACCTGGGAAAGAGAGGAGGGGAGAATGGACGTGGGATCGGATGTGGAGGCGGAGAATCGGCACGTAGGAAGGAGGTGACATGCATGTTGGTGCCGGTCGATTGCGCAGGTGGATTTGCCAATTTGAATTGCGAGAGGACATAACTTCGCGTAGCGGTGTCCATCGTGGGGCGAAGATTCCTATGTCATTTTTGTTAATGGTCGCCTGTCAAAAATAATATAAGAGAAAATATCGCGTACAAAACCTCCTCGAGGATAGGTGCATCGAATTCCTCGACTTGTTCCACAACGACGGGCCTAACACCAATGTGCTCAAATATGGCATGTTGAGTGCGAGGGAGAGATGCGCGGAGAGCATTAGAACCTGGTTGTAGGGTCTGCTGTCGTGAACGGTTGGTAAGGCGGGGAGTCATAGGTCGGTAGATCTCTGCGAGATGTGTATCTACAGCATGTTGATGATCTCAGGGTAGTATGAGCGAAGAAATGGAATGCTACCGACACATATGATCGTCCTCCCGCCAGTATGCATCACTGCGTAGCTCCCTTCCTTCGCCCGCAATAGCCTTGAACGTTGACTTGAGTTTGTGTACTGTGTCTGCATCTGTGGTCCAGCGCTCTTCAAAAGGCTCTAGGGAGTCTAGGAACTTGACGAGAATATCAAGTGGGTCTGAGGGTAGCACGAGTGCGTGCGGGTCGGCTAGTGGAATGAAGTTCAGGGATTCTGTGAAGATCTTCCCCTCGTCTTAGGGCCTACTATGTATACTACTAAGGAAGTGAAACTGACCTGCTCGAGCTTAGACTCAGTATATGCGACATGGTCTTTGGTAATGTGTTTCCTGACGTATGGAAGGAAGGTCTGGCGAATGTGATTGCGGATTGTGAGCTCGTAATCGGGTGATATTTCGAATGGATCCATGTCTCGTGTTCGTTACTAGAGATGTGCGGTGATCTCGGTTAGTCTCAGTGCATGTGGCACGTGACTGGCAAAGTGGGCCAGCGCTCTTATGTAATATACTTACTCCACTGCGTATGCTCTATCCTGGCAAGTATCATACTCATAATATTTGTCCAACTCTGGCAGCGCTGATTTCCAAATCCGGGCTTTTGTTGGTGTGAGTGCCAACGAGAGTCATCTATGTGGCTTGTGATAGAACCGGTTCTAAACTTCATCAGCAAAAGCTGGGTAGGCTGTCCAGCACTGGGTAGAGCTGTCCAGACTCATAGAAGTTCTCCAGCTCCCCACAGTGCTGGACAGTGCTGGACAGTGCTGGACAGTACTGCACAGACAGAACCCTTTCTGTCAAAAAAACCAGCTTTTGCTGATGTTCTATTCCTGCAGTCTTCAGTCCCGGCGAGTACTGACAGTTATTTCTAAAGAGCAAATACTCAGGAATCGCACGAAGCGGGCAATCACTTGTTTTCATACAGGCGCGCTTCTGTGGCGTCCGAACTGCAACAAACAGGAACTCAGATAAGAGTAATGCATGTCTTTGTTCACATAGCAAGGCAGGTAATGTACACACTCTTTTACGCGTGCAGTCAGAGATGTTCCTCGGGACCTGGCTCATTGACCGCGGTGTGGATGTACTATATCTTCTATCTTCTTCACTTTTTATTTTTATTTAAAAAGTTCCAAATTATGTCCTATTGAGAGCTAGACCCTATGGAGGACTAGTCTAAGGGACCCCAGTGTCCCTATCGCATCTCCGAGTGCGCAAATGCCCTGGGGTAAGGCGTACTCCACCAGTCCGCCGTTCCAATCGGCCATTTTAGACGCGCCATCATGATGAACATGAGATGATAACGCATGTAGTGTTCCTCACGTATTTAAAGTCTCAATGGTTGATCAACTAGATATCACAAGTTCTCCGCATCATGTCCATAACAATGATGGACTTGAATGAGGTTAAGCTTGAAGCTCTCTTGGACATCATCAACTCCTCTGCGCGCCAAGCAATCGCAGAATACAAGAAATCCGGACATGGAGTCCCTAGTGCTGATTCACCCTCCTTCCACCCCCTCGACTTGGCGACGGATACGCTTGCCCTCAAGAAGGCAATCAGGCTGCTCGAAGGCGCATACCACCAATTGAGCGCAATATTGGCTCCTCCCCAGCACACAATTTGTAATGTAAATCATAACCATAATGACCTCTGATCTGTCGCTCATTTCCTAGTTTATTGATAATTTCAATTGGGCATGCACAAACGTTGCCTCGCGAGCACGCATCGCAGATGTTCTGGACACCCACCCAGAAGGTCTTAGCGTGGATAAGCTAGCTGACGCAGTCAACCTCGACAAGAACAACACAGCACGCATCTTACGAACTTTATCGCTTGTGGGTTGCTTTAAAGAAGGTGATATGCGTAATGCCTGTTGTAGAGAATTCTCTCTGAAACGATTACTGTTTTCAATAGTTGAGCCGGACGTCTTCGCAAATACCCGAGTATCCCTCATACTTAAGTCGACAAACAACGCTGGGTGTACTGCACGAGTTTATAGCGATTTCCCGAAATACGGTACAGTGCTCTATGAGACTATGACAGACAAAGAATTTGCGAGATCGCACGAGGTTGATAAAGCGCCTCGAGGTTTTTCCATCAGGAAGGAAGGTATAAAGGAAAGCTATTGGGAAGCGATCAAGAATGATGTATGTTTTCACTATCACAATGCCCCTCGCTAACTTGTCGTATTTTATAGGAGGAGAGACGCGACGTATGTGCGGAGTTATGTATCCTTTCACGACTGATGACTCACAGAATCATATGCACAGATATTCCACAGAGGCATGGTTGGTATTCAGGAGATCTTTGGTTCTTTTGCAATGCTACATAGTAAGCCGTTGCCATTTTTTCATAATCATAGTTGTGATGCGAAGTGCGGTGTAAGACTATCCTTGGCATGAGGTATCCTCTGTGGTGGATGTTGGATCTGGCATCGGTGCATTATCCATGCCGCTGGCGAAAATGTTCCCTCACCTCAGAATAACCAATCAAGATCTCCCAGAAGTTATTAAAGAGGCACGAAATGTGGGTTCAGATAACATGGCTATTCCAGATTTCTTCATTAAGTTTGGTTAGACATGGGAGAAAAGTGCTACCGAAGCATTACTCGACGGGCGCGTGGAGTTCGTGGCCTTCAATTTTTTCGAGGACGGACCTGTTGCTGGGAAGGATGTCTACTATGTAAGAACTAAAACCTCTTTCCGTTTGATACTGGTGACTTAAATAGTGTCTCATAAAGTTGAGGAGCATTCTTCACAACTGGCCGGACGCAGAGGCAATAACGATTCTCCGGAACATTCGGAAGACAATGGGACCAAACAGCCGAGTGTTAATTCGTGAGTCGATTTCAATTCAATATGGTGCTGCTGCAAAGCCAATGTCTTGTGCAAGATGATTGTGTGCTCTTCCGCACAGTCCAGGATCCTGGCGTCGGAGTTAGCGGGTTCAGCGTCGTGAGTCTTAGAGTGATGTGTGGCGTATTTTTGAATCCATGGTCACAAGGCCCCTCAACCCATGTTGCCAAACTTCGGGGCAGGTAGTCACAGGGCATACCAGCTAGACATGGCTATGTGGTTTCTTTTCAATGCCAAGGAGCGAACCTTGGACGAGTTCAAGACCATCGGGCAAGTGTTCCTTCTACTCCCTAGTGTATTGGCGACGACTGATGGGTGACAATAATTCATAGGCTCGCTGCTGGGCTGGCATTCACACAAGTTTATGATCTTGTAGACACGATGCTTATAGAGTTCAGAATCGCTCAGAACTAATGCCAAGAACGAAGTGGCAAATATTTCATTTGTAAGTTAGGTTGCTGAATTGATCATGTAGTTGTTCTCCTTGTCCTTGTCTTCGTCGGAGTCCTCGACGAGTCTCCGGGGCAGTAGATAGCTTACAAGTACTCGGGGCCAGAAGTCACTCAACGCCAGTAGCACCCGACGTTATCACGGACGATCGCACGGTAATGCAACACTATAGAATCACCGAACACAACTTGACTCTCGAATGTAGCACCATAAATGTCATTATCCACAACATCGGGGTGACCGACAGTACCAAGGGAAATGCCCAGAACGCCAGAATTAAGGAAGCCCTGGCCAGGGAAACGTCGCTACAGGTAAATATTCGTGCATCGTTGAGGAGAAACGAAAGAAAATGCCAGTTTTGAACCATAACTGAGCATAAATGTAGATCATTTGTCCATGACGAGCAGGGTATCGTCATTTCCAGGCATGATTCGATGAAGGCATTGGTTAAGCAGGAGATTGGTCATTTTCTTCGGGAAGCTGACCATTTCCATCGGCGCTAATTGTTTTCGTCCTTGACTTGCAAGCGAAGCTTCATGATGTTGTTGTTCCTGACGATCACCACCGTCTTCAGCATGACGTTCCTGTCGATCCCCGAATCCCGAAAGGCCAGCAAGAAGCATTCACTCTCTCTTCGTCAGCACAGGTCAGCACCTATTCGAATTCGAAGCCCCCGCCGGAAGGGGCTTGGGAAGGAGTGGAGGTGAGGTTCTTGAGAGGCCGAAGTTCCCCGGGCCTCTATCATTGAAGCTCTTGCATCCTAATACATAAATGACAGGAGGCAGGCATTTCCTTCCAAACTCCAGAGTAGGTCCTTCAACAAGAATGAGGCTCGTGTCGTTTGGAATCGGAGGCGTGGCCGTGAATACTGAACACTGAACAGGTTGAACTAGTGGAGTGAAATTGTCAGACAGACTCAGACTGACACTGTCACGGCGTCACGTCACACTCAACACTGTGACTGACCAACTCGATTCCTCGAATCAACTTTTGTATTGCCTATCGATGATATACAGTAGAAATGCTCATAATGCATAGCGTCGGGACCGTGAAA